>JAEANM010009612.1:0-16265 GCA_017656035.1 Myanophis thanlyinensis
AGGGCGGAACTCCCCAGTCTGCCCCAGAACTAGTTCAGCGGGCCGGATTAAAAAGCCCAATGGGCCGGGTGTGTCCCACGGGCCGTAGTTTGCCCATGTCTGCCCTAGAGGGTTGATGGTACCACCCTCGCACTCAAAAGTAGTTGGTAACAGGGCCACACACTTTCTCTTTCCATCCCTGGCAATACTAAACCCGAGGGACATCTTGGCATTTAATGCCATTCCGGCTTGAGTAAGGGCTTCAGATAAGAGATGTAATTTTTCTTGAAGCCGAGGGGAGTTCTCTGCAAACAGAACCAGGTCATCAGCGTAAGTGATGCTGCCGGTCCAATGACTGTCGAGGTCACACCCAACACTGGGCAGAGAAGCTGTAATGATGTCCTCGACAACCATGATGAAAAGAAGCGGAGATGGAGAATCGCCTTGCCGGACGCCCCAACCACAGGTAGTGGTAATTCCTGCAAGTTGGACCGTGGACTGCTCGTAAAGCTGCCAAAAATACAACACCAAGGGAGGTGGTAAGCCAGCAGCTAGAGTGACACGGAACAGTGTGTGATGGGATACGGTGTCAAACGCTTTGGCAATGTCGAAAAACAAAATTGCACAAGGCTTACGCTTTGTATGGACCCTTTGAAGAATGGTATGAAGGGTCATCGCCTCAAGGCAGCTGTCCTGCTGGAGAAACCCATGCTGAAAGGGCGAGAATTGAAGGGTGTCGCAGAGTCACCATGCCGGGATCTTATGCAAGGCACGGAGGATGGTAGAGGCAATTGAAATAGAGCGGTAATCTCCCGGAGTTGATAGATCATCTGACTTAGGCAAAAAGATAACCCTTGAACAAGCTAAATGTTCTGGTGGGCCCCCGGCAGCTAGCAGCAAGTTGTAATAAGCCGCCTGGAGCGCTAGATGTCATACCCTTAAGTGCTGCAATAGCGTCAGACAGAATACCTTTATACAAGAGCGACCAATAAACAGACGCTGGTGTGGCTGCGGCCCTATTGTCATTTGCACTTGAAGTCTTAAATACCGAAGACCAGTAATTCTCCATCTCCATGGTAGTGACTGGGATCCTCGATACGGTCTTCCATTGCCCTGAGAAAACTGAGGATGCCGCATCTCACCTTCAGAGCTTGTAGAGCTGTTGTGTGCTGGCATACTTGGCTCTATGGATGGCACGTTTGCTCCAATGACGAGTCGCATCTGTCAAACGGGGCTTCGATGGTCTCCACATATAAAGAAACCAACGTTGGACATGATCTTGAAGAAAGACCCTGCCCTGCCCCGTGACTGGTTCATCTCCCTGGATAACAGATCTTGGGCAATCCCTCTCAATTCATCAGCCCCCATATTGGCTTCTCTCAGTTTCAGAAATGCCACTTCCAGGAGAGTAGTCATCCAGGTAGCTGCTGGATCCGAGCCAGACTGTCAGCCTTCGTAGAACCTCCATATAATTTCTGCTTCTAGTTTTCTTCTGTCGGCTGCCATAGTAACGGGGAGAGGGAGAAGTTGGGGTGAGTGAGAATGCTGCATATTTTCTTCAGGTCAAGGTCACAGTCTGAGGGACGGTCCGTGGGACGTACGAACATCTCCAACTCCACCTTGCAGATGCCGCATGACCTGTGCCGAATTTTGGATTGGATGGACTGGGCAAAAAGTTGAGGGGAGGGATTTGGGTTTCTTTTGGTATGTGGGTTTTCGCGGTCTTTTGTCAGACCTTGCTTAGATTTTCTGTTATCAGCCATGCTTTAGTAAAATAATACCTGTATTCAAATCTCATGGATCCAGGGTTTTTATTTCTTGAAGTCTGACCGAGACAGAGCTGACACAGACACTGATGTAATGGGTGTTAACGGAGCTGGCGGGTCTGGTCCAGAAACAGGGACAGTCTCGGTGCACACCTCTGATGGTGGATAGCAATCCACATGGGGTTGAATGGCAGGACCCACTTGATGGTCTGGAGGCACTTCTTAATGGCTTCCTGAAAACGGGGAAGTGCGGGAGCAGAAGTATATAAAGTTATTTCTTAAGCATTTATTTATTTATTTATTTTATTTATATACTGCCCCCTCTCCCGGAGGACTCGGGATGGTGTACAGCCATTAAAAACACACAGAATAATAATTAAAAATCAAGTAAAATAATTAAATTATGGCCCTATTGATTAAAATACAATTAAAAAATTTAAAACTTCAGTTAACAAAAAACCCCATTACTTTAAAATCAATTAAAAATAAATTTAAAATTCAATTTAAAATTAATTTCCACCCTCAGGTATCAGGCCAGGCCTGGTTGTAGAAATAAGTGGGTTTTCAGGGCACGTCGGAAAGCCCGGAGATCCGTAATAGTACGGATCTCCAGGGGGAGTTCATTCCACAGGGAGGGGGCTGCCACAGAGAAGGCCCGAACCCTCGGGGTTGTCAGACGACATCGTCCCGACGGTGGAACCCCAAGGAGGCCAATCCTGTGGGAACGTACTGGTCGGCTGGAGGTTGATGATGGCAACAGGCGGTCCCGTAAGTACCCGGGTCCCAAGCCATGGAGCATCCATGTCTTCCAGAGATGGTCAGCATGCCGACGTGGGGCTTCATCATCCTCCCGAGACCACGTTAGGCACTTAGTGGGAAGAGCGGCTTTGCGTTCGATGTTAACTTCAACAGGGTTTTTTCTCATTGTACATTCTGTAACTGCTGTAAACCCCCTGCTAGGTGGTTGGCCCGACGGGGTGGCTTGGGTCTTACCTCGGGCGCAGGGATGGGGGCATATAACCTACCTGCACCTTATCCAGTGGTTGCCACTAGGAGGTGTCCAGGCCGTGTATCCATGAGTACTCTTAAGAGAGTCATAGTTACTCCCGCCAGGATGGCTGCAGCGTTTGCTGCTCCCCTCCGGCCAGGCCTTAAGATGGTGTTATGGGCGGGGCTTCTGGAAGGACGCCGATCCCGGTTGGCTCCGCCCTGCTTCATTATTATTATTTTTACAATTAGTGGGTGGCAGTAAACATCTTCATCACACTTTCCTCTTCCTTCTTTTCTTCTCCTCCTCTTCCTCCCCCTCCTCCTTTTCTTCTTCTTCTGTATCCTGTATTTCTTGTCATTCTTGTCATTATTTTTACAAATGGCTGGAGGCAGCAAAGATGCCCCCCCTCACTCTTCCTCCCCCCTCCCCCCCGTGAGGCTGGGATAGAGGGGCTGCCCAAGGTCCCCCAGCTGGCTTTCTTGGCCAAGAGGAGACTTAAACTCCCTGGGGGCTTTCTAGCTCAGGGCTTTAACCACTAGGCCAGCCCGGCTCTCTCGATCTGTCTATTCAGGGCTCCTGCTTTGAGTGCGCTCTAATGGGGAGCTCTGTCCACCTCCAGGCCTGGACCCCTCGCCCCCCCCCCCACCCCCCAGCTGGAGCTGAAGGTCCCTTTCCTTTTTTCTTCCCTTTTGGGGCAACATTTCTTAGAGGCAACACCCTCCTTAGATGCCCACCAGCATCTCCCACCAAGTGTCTCTGCTGGTTCTTCTTAGGTGTGGTTAAGAGGAGCAGTTTATATCTTGGTCTCTGCATCTTGGCACCTCACAAGCTAACATTCATTCACTAAGGAAGTAACTTGTGGCTTAGCTCTGACTGAGGCTCTTGCTGAAGTCCATTGGTCAACTGTCTGGGCAGCTGTGCCTGTTTACTTTGGGGTGTTCTTGTGTTTTTAGTCCGGAATTGTCAGGCGCCCAGAGTCAGTGACTGAGAAGGGCGGCTACAGAAGTGGACTAAATCAATAAAAAGGAATCCAACCAAGGCTTCTCTCTCTCTTTCTAGGGGTCCCTTCCAGGCTCTCTGCCTCCTGCTTGCAGGAAGGCCACCCGCTGATTTAGGCACCTCTGTGGAATCTGGAGTACCTCAAAAAGGGTTTCTTTTCAGAAACGAACCTTATCTTGAGAGTTCTTATAAGCTTCTTTTTGTCCCATTAGAAACTTCAGAACTCTTTTCCAAACTTTCTATTTATGATCCATAAAGTTTTGCAAAATTCTGACAACCCAGCAGTGAGCTTTCCCGCTCCTAAACCTCCTCAGACACAGAGGTATCGACCTTGGGCCACTTTTAAGACCTGTGGACTTCCACTTCCAGAGTGTGGACAGCCAGCTTGTTGGGGAATTCTGGGAGTTGAAGTCCACAGGTTTTTAAGTGGCCAAGGTTGAACACCTCGCTCGAATATATTCAATAGCGGACTCTCTCCAAAATGGGCGCCTTGCCTGGCCGAACGAAATCCTGATGGATGCTTGAACAAAATAAACAGCTGCATGAGGAGGATTGGATTTCTTCTGCAACTTCTCAGGTGGCTTAAGAAACTCACCAATGCGCAGCCTATTATGAGCACACGTCATGCGTCCATCCGTGAAACAAAAATATCCGCTATTTTTAGAGGAGGATCGTCTCACAAGGTCACTTTCTCACAGAACAGGACGGCTCTGGTAAGCATTTCAGCCAAAAGCGCCCTTGAATAAAATATCTTTTGTTGCAAAACGGGATTATTTGCTGCCGTGGACTGGGCCAGTTCTTTTGTACATTTATCAGGAACCCCATATTTTAATAGAACAACAAGAGTTAGAAGGCACCTGGGAGGTCTTCTAGTCCAGCCCCCTGCTCAGTCCTCTACCACTTCAGACAGCTGGCTGTCCAGCCTCTTCTTAAAAACCTCCAGGGTTGGCGCATTCACAACTTCGGGGGTGTGTGTGTGTGGAGTTGTTCCACTGATTGTTCTATATCAGGACATTTCTCATTTCCGGGTTGCTTCTCTCCTTTAGTTCCCAGCTGTTGTTTCTTCTCCTGCCTTCAGGTGCTTTGGAAAATAAGTTGACACCCCCTCTTCTTTGGGGCAGCCCCTTAAACATTGGAATATTGTCACCCCGTCCTTCTTTTCATTAGACTAGACATGCCCAATTCCCATTTTGAGGTTCTCCTTTGTTGCGCCTGGGCTTTTGGGTGGGTCATTGTTCCTGGTCCTTAATCCAGAGGCTAGCCAGGATCCTTGGGGGCAGGGTGAGTGGGGGTTTCCTGGCTTAGAAGAGGCCTTGGGAGACCACTGGGAGGCGGCCCAGGAAAATATTGCCGGCTGGGGGATGGGTAACACTGGGTCAGCCCCACAGAACCCCCAGTATGCGAAAGGGCGGCCAGTTGGGGCAAATGACCGCAGCGGCATTCATCAGGAGCATTTTGGACCACTGGCCATGGAGTGTCCTCAGGTACACTGGTCTGGCTCTATGGCCTCGGCCACAGGCCTCACCTCTCCCCCAGGATTCCCTGGCCTGGCTGCAGCCACTTCCAGCCCTGGGCCTTCTGTGTGGATGGTGTGTAAGGCTTCCCGCCGTGAGGTAGAAGGTTGGACTAGAAGACCTCCAAGGCCCCTTCCATCCCTCGGCATCCATGCCCTACAATACCCAGAATGCCCAGCCAGAGCTGCCTTCCAAGGGCACAGAGCCTGCAAGGGACCCAACCAAATGCCCCACTTAGTCAGTCAGCAGCGAAAATATTAAAGTTAATTTAGTGACCATTCAAAGACATCACTGGAAGGACTTATGACCATTTTTCAGAGTTACTTTTGCAGCATCCCCATGATCAAGAAATCAAAATTTGGGCACTTGGCAACTGACTATTATTTATCGCGGTTGCTGTGTCCCAAGGTCACACGATCCCCTTTTGTGGCCTTCTCACGAGCCACGCCACTGGGGAAGCCAGATTCACTCAACAGCCAGGTAGGTTACCAACTTATCAACTGCAGTGATTCACTTAACGACCATAGCAAAAAAGGTCGTAAAATGGGGCAAAACTTAACAAATGTCTCACTTAATAAAAAGTTGAGGACCTATTTTCCTTTCTTCTCTGGGGGATCCCCGCCCTACAAGCTCCAACAGCCCCATTTTTCGGGGGGAGGCTCCCCAATATCTTAGTTTTTTTTCCATCTTGGTCACCTCCTAAGGTTTCAGAACCAAAGCAGGAACTCCCAGGAAAGCCACATTAATCAAAATGGCATCTCCAGGGATTAAGGCTGGGGTCTGGTCACCCTCTTCTGGGATCCTTCCCTGGATTTCATCCCGCTCGACCACCACCTCCCCCCCACCCCAAAAGCCGCAGGTCTCTTGGACGTGGGAGCTGAAGCAGCCGTTGGGTGCCTGCCTGCTGCCTTTGGCACCCCCTGGCATCGGGACTTGCCCTCCAGCCTCCTCCAGCATCAGCAGCAGAAGGGCAGAAATCCCCACGGGTGACGTGGCAAGGGCCACTGCTGGCACGCAGCCCTCCCAGGTCCAAGGCCTCCTGGCCCCTGCTGGAGCCCAGCGAAGATCCCTGAGGGTGGGCAGCCTCCATCTGAGGGGGCACCACCCCATCAGAGACCAAGATTGGGCCCGGCCTCTCTGGACCATCCTGGTGATTCAGACAACGGCTGATCTCCCCCACAACCAGTGAAACCGGCAGCTGCTTCGCAGAGATGCTGGGGAGGATGGGGGCACCCTCAGCAGGGAGGAGCCCCCCGTTTCGATGAACGTCCGGCAGGGAGAGGCCATGGAGAACCGACTACCGTGGTGGCACATCCTCGGCCACGATGGAGCTCGCCACCAGCACAAAGACTTTGCTCTCAGGTTGTTGCCCGTCTTCCTTGGCAAGCGGCAAAAGGGTGCGAGTCCCCCCGGCCAGCGGCCAAAGCTTCAACCCTTAGAGATTGGATCCAAGGGTGGAGAGGTGGAGGGAGGACCCCCTGGCAGCCCCCCTTATCCTGAAAGCCCCCCTGCCGTTCTCTTCCCGCACTCCAAAAACTTCCATTCACACGACACATATAAAAGGAAACCTTTATAAGCTGATGCACACAGCAAGGAAAGCAGCTTACAATCTACAGCAGGCAAACCCCGACAGGCGTGTGTGTGTGTGTAGCAGAGGGGCACGTGGCCCAGGGGCAGCAGCCACGAGCCCCGCTGCCTCGGGAGGGTGGATGATCTTTGGGAAGCAGCACCACAGAGAAATCCCTCAGTGGGCGGCACAACCTGACCTTCCGGGGGGGATGAGACATGGCCGAGGGGCTTTGGGGTCCTTCCGGGCCGGGTCTCCACTCCCGGCAGCCTGAACCCAGGGTCTCCCTTCCAGAGTCTCTTCCTGGGCCCAATCGGCACCCGCAGCTTCCCCAGGACACGGAGCTGGACGCTTCGGTTGTGGGAATCCCCCGGCCAGGGACTTTCCTTCTGTCCGGCAGTTGTGGATGGGGGGCAGGCAGAAAAGCCCCCCCACCCCAACTAAGGGTGCCTATTCAGCAGAGGACTTGGAAGGCAAAAGAGCTCACACCCCCTCGGCTGGCTTTAAGGCCTCCAACCAACCTGGGGGTCCCAGAGCAGGCCAGGCTGGCTGCCAAGAGCCACCCCCTCCCCCAGAGGCAGCACATGGGGAGAGTCTGCCCAGGATTTTGCTCTGAAGGCTGCCTGGGGGAAGAAGCGAGGAGATCCGAGGGGCCCCGGGGACAGGTAGGCCTAACAGGGCAGGGCAGGGCGGGGGGGGGAGCAGGGACCCCCGCTTCCTTTATGTGGGAAGGACAGACAAACACCCTAAGCAGGTTCAGCACCCCCTCCCCAAATTGCCAACCAAGATCCACAGGGGAACGGGGTCTCCCAACGCCTCCACCCTCTGCAGCCCTTCCTTCAGCATCCAGAGTGAGGCTCCACGACCCCAGGAGGCCTCTCACTTGGGAGTGGGGGCCGGAGATGAGGCTTTGAGTCCAGAGAGCTGCCGCTTGCTGGCCCCGTGGCCCTGCCCGGGGGGAGACGCAGCAGGCTGCGAGGGGTCAAGTGGAGGCTCTGACTTCATCGCCGTCTTCGTCGTCTTCTCTCCAAAGACTGCCGGAGAGAAAGCGACGGGTCAGGGGCGCTGTGGGGCTGCCCTTCAAACGGGGCGGGCGGGAGGCAGCCACCCACCCACTCACCTCGCCAGGAAAGGACCTGCAGGAGGCCCAGGAGTGCAAAGGTGACCAGGAAGAGCCCAATCACGTCCTCCACCGAGGGGCCCAAGGAGCCTGGAAAGGAAAGCAGGTTTAGGTTTAGGTTTAGCTTTAGATTTTATTTGATTTATATACCGCCCCCTCTCCCTAGGGACTCGGGGCGGTGCACAGCCAATAAAAAACATACATAGATACAATTTAAAATCCCGTTTAAAATAATTAAATGACGGCTGTCTATTAAAAAACATTATCATTATAAAATTTAAATTTCAATTAAAATCAGTTAAAAATAATATTAAACAATTAAAAATATAGACAATTTAAAATAATTTAGTTTAAAATTAATTCAAATTCAAATTAAAGTTAAATTTAGTTTAAAACCCCAGGGTATCAGGCCAGGCCGGCTAGTTGAAACAAATGGGTCTTCAGGACACGTCGGAAACACCGGAGATCCATAATTGTACGGATCTCCAGAGGGTGTTCATTCCACAGGGAGGGTGCCGCCATAGAGAAGGCCCGAACCCTCGGGGCTGTCAGACGACACCATCCGGACGATGGAACCCTGAGGAGGCCAACCCTGTGGGAACGCACAGGTCGGCTGGAGGTTGATGATGGCAACAGGCAGTCCCGTAAGTAACCCGGTCCCAAGCCATGGAGCGCTTTAAAGGTAAACACCAACACCTTGAATCACACCCGGAAGGCCACAGGAAGCCAGTGCAGCTCACGTAGGAAAGGTGTCACGTGGGAGCTCCTAGGAGCTCCCATAATTACCTGCGTGGATAATTCTGGACCAACTGCAGCCTCCGGACGCTCTTCAAGGGGAGCCCCATGCAGAGAGCGTTGGCATAATCCAGATGGGAAGTTACCAGGGCAGAAGTGACCGTGAGAAGAGCACCCCGATCCAGAATGGTGGGCAGTCCTGGAAAGTGACATCAAGTCCTCCCCCCAGGCCTTTAGGGGGCTCCCTAGACACCCTTCCACCAATGCTCCCCAGACTAAGGGGCCTCCAGGATGAGGCTGGGGGGCTCAGCTCCCATGTGCTGCCCAGGAATTCCACTTCAGCCTCCCCAGATGTTCTCTTAAGAGCAGCAATTCTCCAGGGAGCCACGATCTGCCGGGGTGGGTGGGTGGGCGGGCTCTGCCATGGGTCCAAAGGTGCTTCACTGCGCACCTATGCTGACTGCACTGAGCCCCCCCTGTAATTTCAGAGCTGGGCCTGCAGGAATTGACCCCCACACACACACACAAAGAAGCCCCCCCTCCAACAGAGCACTGGGGGCTTTCAAGAAGAGATTGGACTACCATTTGGTGTAGGGTCTCCTCCTTGGGCAGGGGGTTGGACTAGATGAGCTACAAGGTCCCTTCCAACTCTGTTAATCTGTAAGACCTTGGTGCATCCTGCAGGCTCTAGAGTAGACCAACAGTAGCACCCCTATTGTTTGGGGGTGCGCCCAAGATTCACTGCCTGCCTGTGGTGTCAACAGGATACTTGTGGGTCCAAAGGCCGTCTGTCTCTTCCTGGGCCCCCCTGGCTTTGGGTGGGGGCAGGCACCCCCTCCAGATTCCTTGCAAGTTTCAGTTTTCCCTTCCATTCGTCTCCCTCCGCCTTCCGCCCCCCCTCACACAGCCCCTCCCCTGCTGTACCCCACACGCGGCCGGGGCCTTCTCCTGCGCCTACCTGCCACGTTCAGCTTCAGGGTCTTCTGGAGCCCCTCCTGGCCCAGCCCCACGTGACTCACGAGGCAGCTGTACGAGCCGCCCTGGTCCCCAGGCTGGACGGCTGGCAGGCGGGCAAAGCTGGTGAAGCTGTAGGTGCCGTCCGGTGCTTGCCGGTGCCCCGATTCCCACGTTTCCAGGAGGACCTTCTGGGGCGCGCCGGGGCTGTGCCACTTCCAGACCACGGAGACGCTCTGGGGGTAATAGCCAGTGATCTCGCAGGCCAGGTCCGTGTGGGTGTCGAGAGGCACCGGGAAGGGGACTGGGCGGAGAGTGACCTTGGGCGGCTCTGGGGCAGAGAGAGGGGGGGTCAGAGGGGGGCGGGATGCAAGGCTGAATCCCACTTTTCCTCCCAGGAAGAAACAATTCAGAAATACCAAGAACTCGGAAAGAGCAGCCAGAAGATTTCTAAGCATGGCGTCACATACAACAACACCCTGCAAGGTAGGCCGGCCCTAGAGAGGAGTGACAGGCTCAGCATCCCAGGCTGAGAGTCCCTGCTCTGTTCCAGCCCCTTCGCCCCCACCCTGGTCCCTGAACCCAGCCGGGACCTCGGTCTGCGGCTCCCGGGGAACCAAGCCAGCTCCCCCTCCTTTGCTTCAGCAGCTCCTCCGTTGGCTGAGGGGACAGAGCGTTTCTGGCCTTCGATCCAGGCATGGGCCAAGCTGCCAGGCGGAATTTGGGGAAGGGGGCAAAACCTTCCGGTGTGAACCTCCACCACTATCGGAGGGGGGGATTCCCCCTTGGCTACCCCACAAGCAACTCTGGAAACCAAGGGAGAGGTCGGAGGAGGCCCTCCTGTCCTGTGGGCCGGCTTCTGCCCCAACCAGCGAATGGCGCACAGCATGCGGGGAGGGGAGGGGAGGGGAGGGGGAGGCACTCACGCACGATCTTGAGCTCCATGGCCTGCTGGGCGTGCAGGTGGGCCAGGTAGATGGAGCAGATGTAGGTCCCCTCGTGGCGCACCTGGGCGCCCTGCAACTGCAGTGAGACGTTGCTGCTCCCGGGATCCAGGAAGAGGCGGGCCCCCTCCTCAGACACCACCATGTGCTGGGTGGCTCCGTCGTAGGCCAGGATCACCCGTCCGGCCCCACCGTGCTGGTGGCGCCACTCAACTGAGAAGGCTGTGGCGGGAGCCGAGAAGCCACAGTCCAGCAGCACGTCCTTCCCCAGGCGGGACTCCAGCCGGGGCGTCTGGGTGAAAACCGAGAGGATGGCTATGCAGGAGGAGGAGGAAGAGAGGTGAGACCCTTAAATTGGCCTGGTCAGCCAAGCCCTCCCCCCATACCCCATCTCTGCCTCCCTTCCTCCCCCGGGAGGCAGGTCCCCACCCTGGGCTTGGGACTTCCCATCAATAGATCCCAAAAGTCTGCTTAATTTCTTCTAAGGCTTTAAAATTCGTTACTGTTGGCTGGTTTTAAGCCTTTGTTTATTTATTTATTTGCCTTTATTGTTTTAACAAATACAAGTAGCCCTTGATTTACGGCCACAACTGAGCCCAAAATTTCTGTTGCTAAGGGAAACATCTGTTAAGTGAGTTTTGCCCCATTTTATGACCTTTCTTGTTGCAGTGACTAAGTGAATCTCTGAAGTCGTTAAGTTAGTAAGGCGGTTGTTAAGTGAATCCGCTTCCCCCATTGACTCTGCTTGTCAGAAGGTTGCAAAAGGGATCCGGTGAATCTGGGACACTGGGATCGTCATAATTGTGAGTCAGTTACCAAGTATCTGAATTTTAATCATGTGAGATGCTGCAATGGTCATTAAGCATAAAAAACTTGTCACTTTTTTCAGTGCCATTGTAAGTTCAAATGTACTGTTGTAAGTTAAGGACCACAATATCGTCCTCTTTCCAGCTGGGTTGGGCTGAGCAAGAGTGACTGGCATAAGGTCGCCCGCTGATGGGATTTGAACTCAGGGCCTCCTGCACTCTAACCTGGTGCCTCTTTCTTTACTTTACAGGGTTGCTGCCTTTGAGCTGCACTCTTAAATGGAGCCCCTTTCTGCTGGGGGAGGGAGGGGGGAGGGGGGGAGGGGGGGGAGGGAAGGACCCTCCGGTCAGCGGTCAGCAACAACAACAAAGGAGGGAGAAAGATTGCTGAAAAGACGTGGACTTTATTCCTCTGAATGGTTTCAGAAAGCGAGATGCCTCCCTCCCCTTGACCAAATCTTTCCTGCCAACCACACTCCAGGTCCAGGAGATTTGCTGGACTGCAACTCCCATCCTCCCCAGCCGGCTACTGCTTAAAAGGAGGAAGCCTACAACTTAAGCCGGGCTGAAAGCCCGCTAAGGGGGAGGGGCCGGGGGCGGCGGTCCTTCCCTTCTCCCCCCCCCCCCAAAGCCCGGCGTACCTGTTGCCACGGTGACCCTGCTGGCCTCCGGTTTCCCGGGCAACGGCCCCTCCTGGTGCAGGATGCTGCTGACCCCGAAGTCCACCTGCGGGTTCTGGATGGTGGCGATGACCCAGCGGCCCTCCAGCGAGCGCGGGCAGCCCTTCTGCCCCACCAGCCCGGCGGCCCAGGGCACGTGCGCCTCCCGCGGGTGGTAGGGGTTGATCTCACACGCCACCTCGGCCTCTTCGGGCCCGGCCAGGGCGGAGCGCCGCCAGCGGGGACGGGCGCCGGCCTCCTTGCTGCTCCACAGGCTCCCGGAGGGGTCTGCGCGGAGGGAGGGAGGCTTTCAGCAGCTCCGACGCCCCCGCCCCCCAACCAGCCCCCCGCCCCGCCCCGCCCCGCCCCGCCCGCTCCGTACCCAGCAGCTGGAAGGCCAGGCCGGGCTCCACCTCGGCGGGCAGGTCGGGCTCCAGGGCGGCTTCGGCCAGGCGCTGCCCGGGCGGCGGCAGGACGAGCAGAGCGCGGCGCTGGCTCAGGTCGCTGGGCATGACCGAGCCGCCGCCGCCGCCCGCCTCCTCCACGAACCAGCAGCCCAGCTTGGCCGCGGCCGAGGAGGAAGCGGCGGCGCCCAGGGACGCACCTGCGGGGCACAAGTAGTCGCTAAGCAGGACGGACCCGCTCCTCCCTCCCTCCCTCCCTCCCTGCCTGCTCCGAAAACGAAAGCTGCTCCGCCCGAGCGGGAATCCCCGCGCCGGAGCCTCCTGGGCTCGCGGCCGGACGGTCTCCGGTGCTCGCCGGGGTTTCGGGCCTTTGAAAGGCTCCCCCGGGCGGCTGCGGCCAGGCGGTGACCGGAGTTGGGGTCCCCTCGGGGGCGCAGGATGCCCCCGTCCCCCCATGCCCGGGACTCCCCCACGTACTTACCGAGGAGGAGGCAAAAGAGGAGGGGGCTCCGCACGCCGCGGCCGGGGGCGAAGGAGGCGGCGGTCATAGCGAGCGGGGCGGACGGGCAGGCGAGGACCGGGAGCTGCAGAGCGACGCTGCACGAACGGCTTCGGCGAGGACCGCTTTCACTTTCAGCGGAGGAGGAAGGGGAGGCGCCCGAGGCCGGCCCAAGGGCCCCGCCCCTCCCCGTCCCGGGACGCGGCTGCCCAGAGGCTCGGTGGGCGCTTGTTCCGGGCGAGGAGGCAAAGGCCAGCCCCGGCCGAGGGGTCTCCTTTCCAGCGGGAAGGCCCTCACCCGGTGACCCCCGGAGGGGGGCTGGCCTTTGTTAACAGAAACCCCCCCCCCGCATTCTCTGATTCCCAGGGGGCTTCCGAGGGGCCTTTGGTGCCGGCTGGCCTGACGGATCTTCCGCTGGAAGGAAACTATGCCGGGGCGGGTGGGTCTCTGTGGAAGTTTCCGCGGGTGTGGAAGCAGAGCTGTTTCAAAGAGGGGAGCGAGGGCAAGGGAAAGAGCAGTTTGTATGTCTAGTTGAAGGCCAGCTGCAGGTCCCGTTCCCCTCCGCACCACCACGAGGGCGCGTGGGCCCAAAGGAGACCCCACCCAGGGCCAAGAGGGCATCTGCCGGGGACTGGGGCCAGAATTGGTGCTGGTGACAGACGGCCCTCCTCCCCACCTAGCAAGCCCGTTTGGTCCCCAGCAGAGCCCCGAATGCAGTGGCCCCCAGAGGGCTCTTCTGACCTAAACCAGGTGTCAAACTCTTTGTCATTTCAGGGGTGGGGAAACCCCTCCCACATCCATCCTCCCCGCCCCTTGCGCTACCCTTCTTGGAGATGGCCTCCCTCCTCCCTTTCTGCCTGGCCAGAGGCTCAAGGGGCAGGATTAAAATTGGGGCCTGAAAGGGATTGGAGGGAGCAGAATCACAGGGCTGGAAGGGACCTTGGAGGTCTTCTAGTCTAACCCCCTGCTCAAGGCAGGTGATGCTATATAGGTAGCATTTGACTTACAACCACAATGGAGGCCAAAATTTCTGTGGGAAGTAAGGCAGTTAAGTGAATTTTGTCTTGTTTTACAAGGTTTCTTGCCACAATTGTTAACAGAATCTTTCCCCGTTGACTTTGCTCAATTATCAAAAGGTGGAAAAAGGGGGCTCCCGTGACCCCAGGATATGGCAACCGGGTCGGTTACCAACCACCTGAATTTTGACCAGGTAACCAGAGGGATGCTGCAATGGTTAAGTGTGAAAAATATTCGTAAGTCACTTTTTTCAGAGCCCCTGTGACTTCGAATGGTTCGTTACCTGTCCTGTTGAGGACTAGCTGTCCCACCCAATTTAAGGACCCTCCCCAGGACCGGAACCTTTCCCCTCCTGCCCTGCACTGCCCAGAAGAGGGGCAGGGGAGGGGGGCAGGCTCAGGTCTGCACAGGGAAGCTGCTTCAAAGCCAGGCAAGTCATTCCCTGCGTCCAGCCTAAATTTAAGGCAGAGCATCCTTGGAGTGGCAGCAACAAAGGGGCAAGGAGAGCCGCCCCCCTCCCCACACACCCCAGGTTCCTCCCTACAAGCTCACCTGGCAGCAGCTCCCCCCCTTCCCCCAAGTCTCAGGGCCAGGACAGCGCCAGCAAAGACACAAGGGGGGGCATGGCGTTAAACAGCAATAAATATTTATAGACAATTTTTGGCTTTCATTTAGAAAAGACCCAAACCAAACTGAAGGACGTTTATCAGCTGGACAGAAGGAACCAAAGCGGAGGGGGGGGGACAGAGGGGGGGAGGGAAACCATTGACACCTGTGGGGGAAGGGAGGGGGGCTTCTCCTTGTCTTCCAGGCTGGGACCAGAGCAAAGTCCAGGCTTTTTCATGCATGCACGCATGTGTGTGTGTGTGTCTGTGAGTGAGAGTATGTTTCTAGAGTGACTGGTGTCGGCATCCAGCCATCTTACAATGGTCTGAAAAACCCCTTCGTGGGGAAAGGGGGGGCTCTTGGCCAAAAGTCTGCACCACAGAGAGGGCAGAGAGGAGGCAGCTGTTACATCAAGGACCCCCCCCACCAACCTGGTAAATGGGCCAGGGGGGCATTTATTGTCACCCTCTTCTCCTGAATGAGGTTTTTAGGAAGGGCTGCAAAAGTCGTCTGAGGCAGCCCCCATGAGGCCCTAGAGTTAGTGAGACCCCCCCACTTCCTCCCAGGATTGGGCAAGGCCAAAGAGGGGAGCCCTGAGCCATTTACAGCCTCCTCCCCCCCTGCAGAAATCAGACCCCGAGGGGAGGTACAGGGCCTGTCCAGGGAAGGGCAGCAAAGGTGAAGTAAGGAGGCTTGTCCAGGGAGCGGAAGGGTCTTCCTTGCAGGGAGGGCGCCAGTTCCACGGCTCACATCTTGCTGCTTCCTGCAAAGCCCAGTTCGCTGCAGGGGGACCTTCCCGCGGCCCACTCGGCCTCCCCGGGGGCGCGGGAGGGCGATGCCTCCTTCTTGGTGGGCATGGTGGGGGCGCCCGCAAGGGTCCCCCCTCCACCCAGGCGGTGGCGCCTCTCGCAGTGGCCCTTGTGGCGCATGAAGCTGTCCCTCCACATGAACTTCTTGGCGCAGACATGGCACTGGTACGGCTTGAGGCCGGTGTGGGTCTTCATGTGCTCCGTCAGGTGGTGCTTCATCTTGAACTTCTTGTTGCAGACCGGGCAGTCGAAGGGCCGCAGGTTGAGGTGCATGTTGACATGCCGGTCGCGCATGCTCTTGTGCGAGAAGGCCTTCCCACAGTGGCACAGGAAGATCTTGTTGCCCTCCCCAGAGCCCCCCGACAGCTGCACTGCCCCGTGCTCCACCGAAGACGGCCCCGAGGGCCCAGCCGCCCCCGCCGGGAAGAGCAGCAGCGGGCTGCCCTGCAGGTCCAGCGGCAGGAGGGCCCGTGGGGGCGGCGGGAAGGCCACGTCCTGGGAGGACTCGCAGAAGTTGACCTGCTCCTCTGGCGGGGCCGCCTCGCTCAGTGTCCGGACGTCGCTGATGCTCAGGGCGGCCGGCTCCGCAGGCTCCTCGTCCTCCTCGCAGGTCAGCACCAGCCCTTCCTCCTCTTCTTCCTCCTCCTCCTGGCCGCCCCGCCCGCCGCGCTCCTTCTTCACCGGCACCCACTGCCGCTGCGGGACGATGCTGGGCGGCACGTAGGCCGGCCGGCGGGCCTCGCTGCTGCCCGGCTCCCCGCAGCCGTCGCTGGCCGCGTCATCGTCCGGCTCGGCCGCGCTCCTGCCGGCGCAGGCGAAGGGGTCGGGCGGGCGAAGGCGCCGCGGCAGGGGCCGGCGGAGCCCCTCTGCGTCCCGATTGCCTCCGCAGCCGCCGC
>JAEANM010009613.1:0-16265 GCA_017656035.1 Myanophis thanlyinensis
GCCACAGGTAGCCAGTGCAGCTCGCGCAGGAGAGGTGTTACGTGGGAGCTCCTAAGAGCTCCCATAATTACCCACGCAGCCGCATTCTGAACCAACTGCAGCCTCCGAATGCTCTTCAAGGGGAGCCCCATTTAGAGAGCATTGACATAATCCAGACGGGAGGCCACAAGGGCAGAAGTGACTGTGCAAAGAGCGACCCGATCCAGAAAGGCTATTGTTGTACCTCCATGGCCAATGATCTTTGTTGCTGTGAAATTAAATGTGTGTCCTTGTTCATTGCAATGTGAGGCTACCCATGAATTATCAAAAACTTAGGAAGACTTGGCAGAACAAGGAAACAACAATCAATTGCCAACCATCAACACACCAAACAGACCAAAGAACATATTCCATTAGAGAGAAGATGGGCTCCAGCAGGAGTCTGAAACCTCAGAAGAATAAATCTCTTACTGACCGACCCAAATTCGATCTTGCAATCAGTATCCTGGGACACGTATATTTGCCTTCATTCACTGCAAATCCTTGGTTACTTTTATTTAGAGTCCCAATAGAATTTATATGGAAGAATAAATGAGGGGAATTTTGCTGAAATCAAATTATATTATTGCAAAATATAATGCCTTGGTTTAAATGGTTTTTTTTAAAAGATATCACTGTTCAGTTGGCCTTCTGGTAGGATATCCTCTGAACAATGATAGCTGAATATTTCAGTGTGTCTATTTGGTTATATTTTATCAGGTTTGTACAAATTAAAATTAGGCATTGTCTTTCTGTTTATAAAATAGAGTAGTACATAAAGTTATAAAAGTTAGACACTATACATTACTGAGGATTTCTATAACTGAAGACATAAATATGCCTTCTAATAGTGCTTGCTTTGTCTATTGATTAAATACTTACAGCATGGTCAGATATTGTTTAATACAAGATGTCTGCTTAATTTTGCTGTTGATGAAAGGCAAATAAAAGTGATTCATTAAGGAAATACTTGAAATATATAAAAAGTGAATCATTAAATGATTCCTCATAGTCGATGCTTAATTTAGTTTAATGCTATTTCCTTTTAATTGTTGAATATCCAGTGGGAATGGTGACTTTTTATTGGTACTGCTGAAAAAGTAGGATGTCTAATTATTTTCTGAATTTCTGATAGGTATGTTTGTGATGATCAGATAATAAAATGGAATTAAGCTTGATTCCTGGTTATTGAATAGACATTGATATTGTTTCATGGCAAAAGTGAAATGGTGGGTGGGTGGGAGCATTGGCTTCCTAGTTGCAGCTGGGATTTTATAATAATCTCCCAAGTCAGGTCTGACCTTGCTTAGTATTTTTTTTTAAATCAACCAAGCTTACTAGGATCTTTTGCTATAGTTAAACAACAGATTAAACAGTACTATAGCAAATTTTAAGGGACTATGCAGCAGGGACATGAATCATATCTGTGTGAGAGACACAAAAATTGATCCACGTGAGATAAAAATGGAGGAGATTAACATCATATACCATGCTATTTATTAACTTAATTTTCAGCATTTTCTTTATTTTCCTGCTATCAACTTTTAAATCAAACTTGATTTAATAGAACAAAAAATAGAATGGTACAGAGAGAGTAGGAAAAAATAAATTATGGTAAAGAAAGGATTTATGTATTGTGTGTTGAGGTTTGATAGATTCCAGTTCTCAAGAACATAAATAGAACTGTGGACAATACTGCAAATATATATTTTATTATGAGGCTGTGGTTTGTAAATAGTCCTTCAATAGGAAATGTTAATTTTGGATAAATTTGAAAATAAGAGTTGGTAATCAACACAGAAATATGATGAATAGCATAACAAGGTTGCATAAAATATGTAGGTTTACCTATAGTTTAATATTGTTCAGATTTCCACACAAATAATGATGTATGAACAAACACATAACTTATTTCCACTAGAAGGAGTGATGCATGGATGGATGGATAGATAGATGGATGGATGGATGTGGTAATGTGCTGCAGATAGTATAGATTCTGTTTGCTCATTAATTATTTTCACTTTCACTGATTTGGCCAGCCTCCCCAAAATTCTAAACCTAACTTATGAAGAGATAGAAGTGATTTATAAGAATGGATTTCAAATGGATTTTCCACTTAATGCCATTGCAAAAAGAAATCTCATAAACATTAAGCCAGTGAAAGTTAGGGTGTTTGTTTGTTTTTTTGCAATTTTCATATTTTTTTGTTCATGGTCTGTTTTTTCTTTTTCTCTTTTCTAAAACAGTTGCTGGCTCAAGGTGGACAACTATTTTATCTGGAGTTTTATTGGGCCTGTTACCTTCATTATTCTGGTAAGAATGTGATCTCTCATTTTAGTTTTTCTCCCAGATTAGTTTGATACATCTTGTTTTTTGTTATAATATTTTGATCATAATACATATTTATGTAAATACCTATTGTAAATGAACCAAAAATGGTTTATCAGTTTTCATGGATATTGGTGGCTATGTTTGAAATGAATTAGGGCCTCTCCATGCACATCTGTTGTATAAGGACAGCAGCATTGCTATATTAAATATAAATGTGAACATTAATTCTTGCATATCTATATTGTCCCTTTGGGTAATACTTTTTGGATTGCTAATACGCAGTGAGCTATGAGGGCTATCTATCCACTTTCAGCACAGGAAACTGATGGGGTACCTTTAGGCTTAGCATTGACTTTTAGCACAGTTAAGATCTGAGACTTGTGGCCTCTATCAACTTCCATATGGAACCATTAAGATGGTTTAAGTCATAAAATTTATGGATCCAGTTGGTTTCTAGTAAGCCCTTGGAAAAATTTCCAATGATTCAGTGGGCACATCTGGAATGTGAAGACAATAATGAACCTCTTAGGACCACTTCTAAGCAGCTTCTTCTTGGATATCGATCCAGGTGGTCTCCTTGTTCTACTGAATAGCAATAGATGAACCACCTAAGAAGATTCTTGGACCAACACCTGCAAACAATTAAAAGTATAGTTAATGTTTATGTCTTATGAGTTTGGATGAAATCCCAGCAAGATGGAAGTAATACTGGTACAGACATTTCCTAATTCCATAAGCTGAACTTTACTTGAATGAACTGGCATACAATTTAAGAGTTCTCCTAGACTCAGTTCTCTCCACAAGTACAGGTGCAGACTAGCCAAAAAAAAAAAAAAAAAAGCCTGCTTCACTGGTTTCTAAGTTGCACTCTTTTCTGGACTAAGGCACATTGAAAGCATCAAAGTCCCTTTTTATATCTCACTTACTAACTACTGTAATTCCCTTGACATGGGCTGCCCTTAAGGAGAACTCGGAAGCTGCATGTGACACAGAATGCTGCTCTTCACTTGCTGGCCTGTTCAGCAGAATATTATGTATTTTGCAGGATCTTGCACTGATTGCTAGGTTCCTGGCCCACTTCAAGAAGTTGTGATTACCTATAAAATGTTTTATCACCTGGGTCTCCAGTTACCTTTGCAGCCAGAGACCTTCTTATCTGGCTGCATGCCCTACCATGGTATAACCAGAAGAGACTACTATATATACCACTTCTTGATAAATCGAGAGAACTAGGGAGGGTATGGAAAAATAATCTTACCTGTGATAACTTTAACTGTGAAATAGCTTCCTACACCTTTTTGATATTTACATACATGGAAGAAAAGAGTTTATTTCTGCAAAATCTTTGGAGAGAAGGATTTTTAATTGGAAGATAGTAGTAAATATACACACAGAGAGACATATATCTTACATTTGAGGAGTTAACACTATACAAACCACTGGAGAAATTACATAATTAAATGTGGATAGTTCATTGAATTTATTTAGGGTATGTATGACTACTTAGAAAAAAATCAGTTGAATTCAATAGAATCATGTAAGGAAAGTATACACAAGAATGTTTCTTATTCCTGTTATAATATCTAATTCCTTTCCAACATCTTTCTTTTGAGATGTTATCAAATATAATTATATCAACATCAGTCTTTACAATTCTATAAATGATTGTCTAAATTGCAAAATGTGTCGTATCTCAGAATCAGCAATGAGTGAATAGGACTTTAGTTCTTTATCTTCTAAAAAAACCTTATCAACTTTGTAAATACAAACATGATACACACACATATACATAGTTCATTGCATGTCACATATATAGTGATTATAACTACTTAAATCAAAGTAATCATATTATCCACAACAAGCGACACAACTGTGATTAGTAGCTTGGATTTAAAAACGGGAAGAGAACTAATATAACAAAAAATCCAAAACAAAGGGAAGTGGATTTTTTTTTTTTTTGTTGGCCAAGAAGAAGGAATATCTAAATTCCTTTTTCCGTTGCATTATGCCTCATATGGGTTAGAATAGCCATTTGTCCATCATGATTAGCTTTTGAGAGGCACAATCTTAAAATGGGAAAGAGAGGTGAAGAAAGGCTGTTGAATTAAGTTATCCTCTTCATGCTAATTTGGACCAAAGTGAGTGGTCTTTCCCATCAAATTAATGAAGAACTATGAAATTAATTTATATAGTAAGCTGCATAATAATTAATGATAGACTGAACCAGCATACTTTCCTTTCAGCATTTAGGTAACGGACAAATCTAGCAATGTCAGCAATTAGAATTATCTAGATTGGACAATACGGAAAGATCATTTATCATCAGCACGTAGCATAGTATATACCATAGTTAGAAAAGCAGCTGCTTTTACTTGTATAACAATACAGATAACAATTTGTAACAAAGGTTAGAGTTATTATGGTATTATGGCATGAGAACTATTTTTAGTTTCATTGTCCCTTATAGAGCTCTTTTTGGTAATATATTTGGGAATCTATAATGAAGAATAATTATCACATTAAATGGCTTTCTTACTTAAAAGATGATCCCATCTCCAATTTCCATTATTTGAATCCTCTCAAGTAGTACTGTATGTAATGTTAGAAAAGTTGTTCTATTAAGTTTTCCATGTCTTCTTTAAAGTCATGCTTGATGTGAGTGAGTATAGAGGACAGATGAAACAGTAAAATACACTACACTATTCCTCATTTAATGTGAAAACGTGTGGCCCTTGAAGAAAAGCCGCCTTATACTCGCTCTCTTCAATCTCTTTTCTTCAATGCCCATAAAAAGGAATAAGCTTGCATTTGGCTCACTGACTTGACTGATATCAATGAATTGTCTTTATGCAATGTGTTTTCAACTGCGTAGCTTGTTGAATGAAGTTGATCTGTACAGATTTGGTGGACAATATTTCATTAATGAAGTCTGCTTTGTTTTTTAACTTCACAGTGAACAATAGTTTAACAAAACCACAGAAGCATGTGGTATTAACAATAGGGAATAGTAAAAATGGCACACTCTAACTATACATATAATAACTAAAAATAGTATGATTAAAAAGTATTCATCAAATTCATTCCATCTCTTTCTCACTCTTTCTCTACATGTAGGCATAAAGTATGCCTGTTTAATGCATCTATATACATACGTTTGAGAATATGTGGATGTGTTTATGTATGATTTATAAAAAATGTTTATTGTTCTCACTTCTTTGTTCAGTTTCTTCTCCTTCTCTTTCTTTCTAAACCATTACATTTTGTCTGAGCCTTGGGCATTGCTACAGATATTGCTGCTTGCTTCTAACCAGGTCAGAATAGAAATCAGGGTGATGGACATTTAATTGTATTGACCATGTACAGTTAGAGTCCGCTATTATTTACCAGCCATGACATTATTATCCTGCAAATCATGTAGGCTGAGAAGTGGAAGGCCTTTGGGAACAAATATCCCCAACTTCAGAAAATATGAAACAGCAGGTAGCAATCACTGCAGAGAGTTCCTTGCAGTAATTCTTCTCTGGCAATTGCAGTGCCCTCTAATCGTCCCCACCAAAAAAAAAAAAAAGATGGGGGGAGGAAAGTGTAACGATTCTGGAACAGTTGAATGTGAATATTGTAACCAAACAAGAGTCATAAGCATAAATGGACAATCAGCATAATTCAAGATTACCATCATTATAAAAATACGGCCACACTTGCGTTATCACTTCAAATGCTTCTGTTAACATTTAACCGTTTATTCACTTTCAAAAATATGCCACACATTTTTGAAAGCATTGATTGGGAAAAATATGAATTTGATGAAGAATATGTTAACAAAAGAATTGAGGATTAGATGCTTTAAAAAATAAAATAAAATCATCATTATAGAAAAAAATTAAAATGTGTAAGCTATTGCTAATGAACATTTAGAAACTAGCTGAGAGGTTTTGTAAGGGGTGAATATTAACTTGGTAAATTCATCCTATGCATATTTCACTTTTACTACCATATAATAATCCATTCCTTTTTAAAAAGTTTTTTAATAACATAAATTGATGTCCTAGACAAGTGGTGGCAAACCTTTTACTTACCAAGTGCCAAAAAGTACGTGCTTTGCATGTGCTATATGCACTTGCATGTGGCTCCTCCACATGCGCTGCATGTTCAACTGCACCATCTGCGCATCCATGCAGCTTTTGCACATGCGCTACACACAAGCAGTCATGCACACATGAGCAATTGTGAGTGCATGTGCAGGAGAGCTCCGAAGACTAGCAGGAAATCCTTTCTGCTGCAATCGCACGCATGCACAGCAGAAGCCCAAAGACCAGCTGGGTCTCTACAAATACGTGTATGTGCAATTGCATGTGCATGCTCAGCTGGAGGTAAGTTGGCCGACAGCTTGTGTGCCCAGCATAATGGCTCTGCGTGCCACCTGTGGCACCTGTACGATAGGTTCGCAATCACGGTCCTAGACTGATGGAGGGTTGTCCTTGTTTACCTACTTTGAAAAGGAGAATTAGTTGCCCGGTAACAAATATTTAGGAAGCCAGAATCTTTGTATAAGTAGTCTTAAATTTAAGAACTGAGACAACAGCAATTTGTGTAGTTGTTTATATATATTTAAATGTATAAAGATAGTGTAATGTAGGTAATTGAAGAAAAATATCTATTTAATGTGGTTCAAATAATTTTTTTTATCAAAATGTAATATTTATGGTAGGTGAACATAAAGCATAGGTAAATGCTCTATGTTTGACCTTGCTATATTTATTTTTAAAAACTGGAATAAATGTACTATATATATTTCTAGTGTAATAAATTTCTGAAAATAGTTTGTTGTTTAATATTTTTTACATTTGTTTATATTTTTGGTGTCAAATTAATTAGCAAAATATGAATAACATGCATAAACACTATACTATATGTAAATAGCATAACCCTGAAACTTAGCATGCACCTTCAAAATTTAAAAACAAGAGAAAGAGACTCTAAATTTATCTCATAGACAAAAGACTCCAAAATGTTTGATTGGGTTACTGATACACTTTAAACTTACTTTTATAAAGAAGAATAGGATTTGGTATCTATTCAGCTTCAAATGGCTAAAGTGGAATGAGGGAGAAATGGGAAGTAAAGAATACAATTCTTATTGTTCCTATAAATTAGAAACAAAGAATTGCTGACAAAAAGAGACTTGGGAGTTGGAAGGAATTCTTCCCTTTAATCTGTTGTGTTTCCTGCTGATATTTATGTAACTCAACAACACAAAGGAGCTAAAATACATTCTGTACTTAAAAAAAATTATAAAGTCAGTTGAATAAGTTAATTTAAAAGAAGGAAGATATTTTCACAGAGTGAAATAAATAGTAAATGGTTTTTTTTAAATAAATCTGTTTTTTGACAAAATCTCCAACCCAACCTCACTTTTAAAATGTAAATAAGTTATAAAAAGGAATGATTTTGTGAAAGACAAATATGTTTTATGTTACTGTAGTGTTAAATTGACTTTAAATAAGTAAAGGATACATTTTCAGGATCATTTTTCCATCTTGTTAAAAAGGAAAGTATTTGTCATGCCATCGCATTCTAAGAGTTTAAAAAAAAATCTCTTTACCTATGGGAAACCAGGGTTATTACAGCTATGTAAAACTGTGTATAAGTAATGAGTGGCACAAAACTATTAGTATGCCTGAAATGATTTAATGAAGCCCAGATCATGACACATCAGGAACTTTTCTTGTCATTTGTTTAGCTCCATCTGCAATTTTAATAATTCATCCAGTTCAGTGAGAGTTCAGTTTGCAATTTATTTAGAAATCATCTTCATGCTGCATGTTCCAGAGAGGAATGGTGCTTGTATGGTTAAAGAGAAGGCTCTGGAGCCATTTGGAGCTGAATTTGTACAACAACAACAACAACAAAACTCCAGGGTTGACAAATAGAGTCAGAACTTGTGCCGTTCAGGGAGGTTACTTCAGCATGGTGTTCCCTTTTTTTTCTGTCTTCTTCAATCCATGTCAGGTCTTCAGCTTAGGTGAAATGAATTTTAAACTAAGATTTGGTTAATTGGATTTGTTGCCTCTAAATTTAACCATATGCTATTTTAAACTCTACAATCACCACCCAAAGAAAATCCACATTTATCTTAGATATTTCCAAATGAGTTGATAAGCTTGATGTTCGTGTTGGGCTTTGGTGAAAAAGCTTCCTGAACTTTCAGAAATTGCATCCTGAAATGTTACCCAAACATTTCACAAAAAAGGTTTTGTCTCATGAATGGTGAATACACAGTTCAATAATTCCTGTTTTAAGAAGGTAAATATTAACTTTCCTCAGTGCCCTTATTGTACCTGGATATTTATTGCTCTGAGGCAGTAAAATACTAGACAGTAAACTTTGATTTGCTGGTCAAAATATGGGTAAATTCTCTATTTTGTGAACATAACTTACATTTCAAGATGCTTTATGTGATATACAGGATCTTTCATGGGTATTTTAAATTCAAGAAGCTTGGATAAAATGAGAACTATCATACATTGAACATTCCAGAGTTTTCCTATAATAAGAAGAAAGGGAAAGGCTTATGTATATATTGGTCGTATGGCCATATAAAGAATAAAGTGTTATTATTATCTTGAGTTATTAAAATAATATGCCATTGTCAATATGGACTAATGAACATTAGATCAGCCAGATATGTTTTTCAACTCTATAGAATTGTAAATGTAGGTCTGCAGTATAAAATTCAACCAATCTGTTTTATAGAATGATACACAAGTAAGAGAGGAAAGGAGGTGAGGAAATACCTATGTAATAAATATAAAACACAGTCATATTTTTTTTATTTTATTTTTTTACTCTTGATATTGGGTGAGAACGGGAATAAAAATTCTCTTAGAGATAAACTTCCACAATTCTCATGTTTTCAAATGCTTAAAGTTGAACTTTTGTTAAAAAAAATTGACTGAACTATGACAGTATGGTTTCACCCCATGGGGAAATGGAGTAGTTTTTGGAATAAGTTTGATTTTTCTCCTAAAGGCATCCAATTTCCATTTCCATTTTTAAAAATTACTCCAAATTATTTTTTTTTTAAAGCTGAAAGTGATTGGAAAGCCTCCTGCAGCTTTCAGGAATGTGTCCTGAGAGAAAGATGCCCACTCTTTAAGAAGATCACTGTTTCAGGCTGTTTTAGCTTCTCATATTTCCCAATGATATAGCAATCTGACTGAAGTTCTTTAGCTTATAAATGTAGCCTAGGGCTCAAGTTACTCAAAGGAAGGTTTTTTTTTTTTTTTTTTGCTTTCTTGCTTGTTTGCTTGTTTTCCTTCTCTGTGATTGTAAGTAAATTATGGGACAAAATCGTAGTTGTATATGAGGATGTGTGTGTGTGGCAAAATAAATGTTGTAACATCAAAACACACATAACAGACCAAATTACATACTTGTGTTCAGGACAGAATGAAGTATGGAAGACTAGGGTTTAACCTTCTCGTTGTTGTTGTTTGTTGTTGTTGTTGTCATGATTAATAACAGGAGACTAATACAGTTATCTTTCAGGAGATTTTGCCATAGAATAGAACAGAAAAGAACAGAATTGTTTTATTGGTCAGGTGTGATTAGACACACAAGGAATTTGTCTTCAGTGCATAAGCTCTCAGTATACATAAAAATATATTTATCAAGAATCATAAAAACAGCAGTCACAATCATAGGATGCTAAATAAGTAATCAAATCATACTAGGAAACTAAATAAAACAATATACATTGTAAAGATACAAGCAACAAGGTTATAATCATAAATGGGAGGAGATAAATAATAGGAAGGATGAGAAGAATAATAGTAATACAATCTTAGTAAATAGTTTGACAGTGTTGTGGGAATTAGCTTTTTAGCACAGTTTGGCAAGCAGGGAAAAACTGTCCTTGTGCCTAGATATTCTTTCATTGTGACAGTTTTAAGAAAGGTTATAGAAATGCCTTGCTGATATTTGAAAGGTTTCTAAGTGTTGCTTTTCAGATAATGAACTTGGGTTTATTGCTTTATATTATATTCACTAAGATACAGAGAACAAGCATCCTATGCATTGTTGACATAGGCACATCATCTTGGATTTATAGTACTTTTAAGATACTTTCATTTCTACTATACTCCCCCCTCTTTCCACCATTTGCAGAAGATTTATCATCCTTGACAAAATACAGGGCCAATTTCTTCCATCCATTTTTTTTCTTCTTTCAACAGAAGCTTCCAAATGTATTAAGTTTAATTTGTTTTTAAACAAGGATTCCATGTTAAGCTGGTTCTATTAATTAATAGTTTATTGACATAGATAACATGAAGTAGATTATAATGTCACATATTAGCACCTTCTTCCAGGTACTTTGGACTTAAATCACTAAATCTGTAAGATGCCCAGAGTTGCCTGTAAATAATTATCTATACTGGCATAACACAGATGACATCTGATACAGCTGGGTGATACTAGCTTATATCTGCCACATTTCATAGCCATGGGTAATTTTGTAGCTTGAAAAGGACGGTATTGAAGATCGTGTCTTATTTATATCAGTAGTAACATTTGGTTAATGTGCTGATAGTCCTAAACAGTCTAAGAATAAAATTAGAAATAAATTAGAAACATAAAAACAAGAGATGAAAGAGCTTCATTTATACCCACTTAGTAATGCTGGCACTATTAAAATTCACAATATTCACTGATTGGCCCCAGTGGGGCCTTTACAACAAACAAAAAACAACAAAACAAAAACCCCTACTGCCTTGACCTAAACCATGTATACTTTAAGCCATGAAAGCAAGGGACAACCTCATATAATGTGATTAATATAAATACTTGCATCAGCCACAGCTTTAAATTTCATTGCTGCCAAAATGTTGGCTGACCATTCTACAAGCTATTCTTTTTGCATCAGCCAAGGGTTTGGTCCCCAAGAGGCAGTTAAGACCAATATGTCTTAAGGCCAGAAACTCCACACAGGCAATATGAATATCAATAACATAAAATATCAGCTGTTTTGTCAGTGTAAGTCATAAAACCATTTTGCAAGAGGACAAGTTACACCACCAAAACATCACAATAACAGGTCAATAGAATGGGATGGTAAGAGTTTGATTAAGTAGTCTAGGAATAATATATTTAGCCTGACAATAATAGTTTTGTGTGGAAAAAAACTTGATCGCAGACCTCCTGTTTCAGGAAATAGTCCGGAGTCAAATAGACATCAGAGAAGCAGAAAAATAGAAGATACATGATTTGGAGTTTGTAGTCTATTATTCTATAGCAGATATATTTTAATTTCATGAAGACTGCATATTCAATAGTAAGAGGGCATTGAAAAAGTTAATAAAATAATGTCTGAGAAATGTATAGAATGCAAAGGAGCCCATAATTTATTCTGTAGGATGTTCAGGGAGGGACAAGGGAGTCATTCATTCATTCCTGTAAAAGGAGTGGTGGTGTAAAATTAAATCTGTGGGTATCTACCCATTGGATGAATTACATTTGTAACTGAACTTATTTGATGGGGAATTATCACACTCATTCAACATCAGGCTAAAATTATTGCCTTGTACTTATCTTTCTATTCATTAGTTTGTGAATTTTTGATTTTGTTATTTAGTATTTTAAATATTTAATTGCCCAATTTCACTGTAGGAACAAATTAAATAGATGACCCATTGTGGAAACAGCTATATATGCTTGGAAGAGGATTTGTTTATTTCAATTTTCCTATAATGTTTTCAATTTATGTTTTCTTTTTCTATAATGACTTCTTGCGGATATATTAGAATTGTGTTTAATTATTACTTTGTGCCATGACATAGAAATATATTTACCTGAAAAGGAGACGACCCATGCATTGAACATATTATCTCCAACACATACCAAAGAAAAAAGAAAACAAATTGTTAGCAAAAGTAAAAATCCTATTACAGTTAATTTTGGATAAAATATTTTCTCACCTGCAAGAGAGATTTAAAAAAAAAATCATATGACCTTAAGTGATCAAAAATAGACTTGTAGAAACATATCAATTTAAATGCAATGGTTTGGTTTTTTTTATTTTTTATGACTATTATTGCATAATGTAACATTTTACACTAGGCATTGTATATATTATTTAAATATACTAAAATAAAACTTCAAACAAGCATTCAACCAATTTGATTTATATTGGAAAGAATGCAAGATGTTATCTGAAAAATATCTTTACCATTGATCTAATCTTTTGTTGAAGCTACTTTCCTGAGAGTGCTCAGTCACACAATAGTTTGGGGAATGATAGCTTTTCCTCTTTTTTTTTGTTTAGTCTGGAGTATCGTCATTAATCAACCTGTTTCTTGAAGTAGTTTAATTTCATTTGTATCTGTTTTGACAGCTGAATCTTATCTTCCTGGTGATCACACTGTGCAAAATGGTGAAGCACTCAAACACTTTGAAACCAGACTCTAGCAGGTTGGAAAACATTAAGTAAGTGCTATGTGTTCAGATCCAAAACTGTGATTATTTGTCTGATGGTTTCAGCTGATTGAAAGCTCCCCTCCATTAGGAACACATGGCTTTGTCTCCCAGGAACCACAGATGTCAGTTAGAAATGAACAACACCAGTCTTGCTTTCAACACATTTGTTGCTCTAATGTTACAGACAAGGTTGAAATTAAATAACTTCTCCTTGGCATGATGGTCAAAGGCGTTGGTTTGGTGCCTTCTTGAAATTCCAGGGCAGCACAGTCATTTCATTTGCATTTAAAATGCCCTTCAAAATTGCATTCCTCTCTGCATGGCTGATGTTGTTCGGGTTTGTTTTGTTAAATTATTCTCAGCAGTTAGGGGTCCTCCTCTGCAGTTTCCCCAGTCATAACTCTGACCTCCTAAGAGAGGTTGTTCCTATTACTATGGCTGTCTTGATGGTTATCCGTTACTTTTCATGCTAATTTAACAAATAATTATTTTTACCGTAATGCTCTCTTTTCCAGAAATTGAAGAAATGTTTAATTTAATAAAACTGACAGTGGTGGATCACTCTTTAGGC
This sequence comes from Myanophis thanlyinensis, assembly GCA_017656035.1. Classification (NCBI taxonomy): domain Eukaryota; kingdom Metazoa; phylum Chordata; class Lepidosauria; order Squamata; family Homalopsidae; genus Myanophis; species Myanophis thanlyinensis. The sequence goes on from JAEANM010009613.1 coordinate 13,394, forward strand.
TGAGCTAGGCAACACAAAGCCTTCACTTTCAGCTTCAACCCGTGCTGTTTCTGTGGTTAAAGGAATAGAAATTTATTCGAAGTTTTCTAGTTAAAAACACTTCAGACTTGTGTTGCCTATTCCAGCTTTTTACTGTTTAAGTCATAGGGCTATTTCAGGCTAGGTTATTGCATTAGTCTGATGCTGGAGGGCTGAATAAATTTTATCATAAGAAGCAAACCTCTAATAAGTTCCAAGCAATTGTGCTGCAGACTGGGTTTTTAAATTGTCTTTGAAAATAGAATGAGACAAGGGTAAATTTGCAAGATACCTAACATTGCAAACTAGATATTGCTTAGATAGGTCACAATATCAACTTCATTGCATGTTGCATGTTAAGAGAGAGAGAGAGCTAATCTCACGCAGAATATTGGAGGCAGGAGAGAAAAAATTATTTAAAATTGTACAGTGAAGCATATAAAGTTCCTTGTCCTGCATTAATGTTGGCAACAACATTTTTCCTGTGATTATGAGTAATAATGGTAACATTTAGCATGGGTGGGAGCTGAAAGCTGAAAGCTCTTTTGCAAAGGAGGTCAGTAGGTCTTTTGTTGGTCTGGTGTAAACACACAGCAGAATTAGGCCCTAAAACCTAATGCAATATTTTGAATCACATTAAGAAATACATAAGCGATACCAGTTTGAAATGTTGTTTTTCCCAACGTATAGCACAATATTTTTTCATAGACATGACAGATGATAGGCTTGTTTCCTCCAATGCAACACACATACACACACACACAGAGCAAGATACCTTTAACAATTTGTGTTAGGTCGATAGTACATGGACAAAATTAGTCTTCCACTTCTATTTTTCTACTAAAGCCTTCTATCTTTTTTATTCTCCCTTCTCCCTTGTAATGTTATAAATCTGGATATATTATATTATTTCAATGCAGATTTTAATGTAGTGATGTTTACATAATATGATTAAAAATTAACACTCCATAAATAGCACTAAGTATTAAACTAAAAAAATATTGAATCTAAAATAAAAAAACCACTGCAATTCACATTAAAATATTAATTTTATGATAATAGTTTTAATGTTGAACTTAATATTTAACAAATTGTATTGTTACTTATATGTGTAGGTGTTTATGTATGTTAATAAAAAGAAATAAAAGCTAGATGAAACAAATTTAATGAAAGTTAAAATATTAAAAAAGAAAAAGGCAATTTTAAAAAAAGTTACTGATTTCTTTTCTGTTTTTATACATTTGTTAAGTTGTAAAATTTGTAAGCATTCAGGGTCTCTTAAAAGCCAGGCTATAAGTGGTTATATTTATCATATTTTTTGATATATTGTATGCAAGGGAAGCGTTTTGCTTAAATTTATTTAAACTTCCTTTGTGTAGATATACTGTTAGTTTTCCCATTGCTATGCATTCTTCAAGTTTAAGTTCCCAATTGGATAATTTTCAGGACTGTATTTTTTGTGTGGAATGGATTTCCAAGAGAGAGGACCAAGATAGTGAAATTTAGATAGTTTGTTTGGGAAAAAGAGGGTCAAGATAGCTCATTCATAGAAATTCTTAGAGTATGTCTTTAATGAATCTGCTTAAAAGTATCTCTGTAAGTCTTCCATGGTTTTTGGAGCCTGACAGTTTTTCTTCCAGTGTTGAACAAAATTTATCCTTGGTATGTTAAACACAGATATCATTAAATTTTTGGTATTTCTTGTTATATTCCCTGAGACTATACCTAATAGGAATAGTTGTGGTTTCATTTCAAATTTACATTCCAACATTTTTTACATTACATTGTGCAGATTGTTTCAATACTTTCGAGGTCTTTTATAATCTTTTATATGTTATCTTCTAATTTTGGCTAAGTAAGTAACTCCTTTGGTGATAAACAACACTTCAATAAAGTATGAGTATGATTTTTCAGCAAGACAGCATCGTGGGAGAACTTCTGTGTTGAAATCTTGGTCAGTATTGGGGAATAGGAACTATAATTATGTTTTGTGTTTTGTATTCAAGGATGCTGTTAACTAGGATCTAGTTTCACTTCAGAGGTAAAATACGACTTATTCCAAATGCCTAAAGATCAAGACACATTCTAGCCCATCCTTGAGCAGATGGAGAATGAATTATACAAAATAAGCAGATATGTCTCAGTTTGGTCTCAAAATGCAACATTTGTAGTGTATAATATTTTGGCTGGGGGCTTGTAAACAACTATTTATTTCATCCAGCCAAACACATTGCTGGATGAAGAGAATGCATAGTGAAAGATTCAACACAACATTTTCATTTCAAACTGCAAGCAGTTTAACATATATGCTTTACTTGCGTTGATAGAGATTAAGAGGAAAGAAGACTATTAGAAAAGATTCCTTCTGTCTTTTAACAAAATAAAATGTCTCTGTTTTCCTTCCATCCCACAGTTTCAGTCAGATCTGTCCACTTCTTGTAATTGAACCTTGATATAAGATGAGTCACTATGGCAACCCATTTCCAAGACAGCGAAAGGCAAATATTTCCAGACTGGTCAAACTGTTGGTATCAGAAAAAATACAGAAAGCAAGGAAAGGTTTCTTTGTTGCCAGGCTTTAAGATGAGTTTTCTGTATACAACAAATTTATCCTACCGGTATCTCTCCTGAGTTTTCACTGAAGATTATAAAAATTTTGGGTCTGGTTCTAAGATAGGCAAGCTAAGAGAATAAAGGAAAGAATATTGTATGTATGTATGTATGTATGTATGTATGTTTGTTTGTTTGTTTTTGTGAGGAGATACTTGGTTACCCACATATGGGAGAGAACAACTTTAGTTCTCTTTTGCCTTTCAGCTCATCTCAAGAGACTATCCAGGCAGAAATTAGCGAC
>JAEANM010009614.1:2656-16264 GCA_017656035.1 Myanophis thanlyinensis
CATTTGAGCAATTACATGCTTAACTGGCCTATGATAATCTGTCAGCCTGAGCTATTTTTTTTTTTTTTCACAATTGCAGAAGTAGGGCGTATTAGAATGGCTGGATTTGGAGCATAAAAGCCGAGTTTGAATGGAAGAAAGACTCCAGAGAAATTAATTGCCAGTAACAAACAGCAGGACTGCTTACAAGTTACATATCACAGTTACCTACCGGCATCAAGAGAAAGCCATTGCTAAATAGAGTGCCTCATTGCTGGACAAGAGGCACAGTTAAGGAACACCGTGAAAAATGCAACTGGTGTCAGCTAATTAAATGTAGGAGAAGCCCACCAAACTATATGTATTTCAGGTTCCAGTACCGTTGGTTAACTTGGCTCGACTTTGTGAAACACGTATGGGTGTTTATTGGATTTGGGCTCCCCCAGTATAAGGTTGCTGTGTTGTTGTGGTCGCTGCTGATTAATCCCTTGATAGCAATTAATTGAAACAATAAATTCAAATAGAGTTGTTTCTTTCTGACACTTTGATCTGTGAGCCTTTTAAAGACATAGTGGAAGGTTGATCAATGGAAGTACTGGTACTTACGTGAGGGTTGATGGCTATTAAAAAAATAATTTTGCCCTAGGAGCACAGAACCCATTTCCTTGTTCAATAGCTGAAAATCAAAGTCTATTGTACTTGTCACTAGATTAAAGGTAAAGGTTCCCCTTGCACATATGTGCTAGTCGTTCCCGACTCTAGGGGGCGGTGCTCATCTCCGTTTCTAAGCTGAAGAGCCAGCGCTGTCTGATGACAATTCCGTGGTCATGTGGCCAGCATGACTAAACACCCAAAGCACATGGAGCGCTGTTTACCTTCCCACCGAGGTGATCCCTATTTTTCTACTTGCATTTTTTACATGCTTTCGAACTGCTAGGTTGGCAGAAGCTGGGGCAAGTAACGGGAGCTCACTCCATTACGCAACGCTAGGGATTCGAACCGCCGAACTGCCGACCTTTCTGATCGACAAGCTCATTGTCTTAGCCACTAAGCCACCACGTCCCCTTCGTCACTAGATTAAGTCATGCGAACCTGTTGTCTTTAGATTGTGATGGGCTGTCCAACTCAACTATCCAACCTAGAAAGAATCAGTCTAGAACTAAGGAGAACTTTCCTGACAGTGAGAACAATTAATCAATGGAATAATTTAGGAATCACAGAATAACAGAGCTGGAAGGGACCCTGGAGGTCATCTAGTTCAACCACCTGCTTGAGCAGGAGAGATTATACCATTTCCGACAAATGGTTGTCCAGTCTTTTCTTGGAAGCCTCCAGTGATGGGGCACCCATGACTTCTGAAATCAAGCCATTTCACTGATTGATTGTTCTCACCATTAGGAAATTTCTCCTTAGTTCTTCTAAGTTACTTCTCTCCTTGTGGGTGCTCTATCAATGGAGATGTTCAAGAAAAGATTTGACATCCATTTGACTGGGCTGGTATTAGGATTTCTGCCTTGAGCAAGGAGTTGGACTAGAAGAACTTCAAGGTCCCTTGAAACCCTTCTATGGTTTATGTTGGAAAGGCTACTGAATGCTAACAGCAAACTCCATGTTTTTAGGAGGATTAAAACTATTGTCAAGCACAACATCAATAAAGGAGAATATTTGTAGCTTGGGGTTGAAACGTGAGGTCCTTGATAATCTCTGAACTTGGTTGTTTTCTTGCAGATATTTCATTACTCAAACTAGCTAATAACACTGATGATGTTACCTAGTTTGGATAAAGAAATGTCTGCAAGAAAACAACCAAGCTGATATACCACCAAGGACCCTTCAAGAAAAATATCTTCTCCAGCACTTTTACCTTGCCTGTTCCCATGTCATCTCTGTTCTGAAGAAGAGGAGGATTTTGTGAAATTCTCTTGGTGCGTAGGGTGATATTCTTGACAAAATAGCCCAAAGTGTGTGAGGACAGCCAGCATTCATGTTTCTATTTAATCTAAGAAACAAAATATCTAGATCGACCAGTTTTGAGCTTCAGAAACCCTCCAACACCACAGGATGGCTGCAGAAACATATATTGAAAAAGTCCCTGTGGGACAGATCTGCTGGTAGGGGGACTCTGCAGTGGAGCTCAGAGGGCTCTCTTTAACGTTGTCCATTGGTTTAGAAATTTGAACTACCTCATTCATAAGATGGGATTTATAAGTAGCAGGACACCAATAACAAATGAAGTGCTTTTCTGTAAAGGTTTAATTCAAGGTTGTTGGAGATTTATTTTTTTTATTTTTTTAGATACCTTAAACGTTAATTAAAAGTCAGCTGAAATAGGAGGGAAAAAAAGTTTTTACCTGGCATTTAAATGAGAGTAATGAAGTTTGACATTTCCAAAGGAGGCGCTTCACAAAGCAGAATCTTTTCAGTGATTTTTTTTTTTTAAACAGAAATTTGCTCCAGGACCTCCCCTCAATTAAATCTGAAACTGAAACCATTCCTAGTGTAGTAGAAAATCAGCCCAGGGATTAAAGCTTTGAATGGTTAAAGAAAGGAAGAATGATCCCTTAATCTTAGCCTCTCCCCGAGTGGCTTTGCTCCTGTCCTTCAGGTGCCTCTGATGGTGCAGGCCTCTCTCCTTTCTGAAACAGACCAAGAGAAAGAGAAGGAAACATTGCAGCTGACATCTATGAACGTTGTCTTCACTAAGTGTTGAGGAAAGTCCCCCGTTAGGAGAACGAGTGCGTTCAGAGAAGCGTTGTGAGAGTGGTGTTGTAGAATACACAAACCAGCATACAGAGACACTGAATTGTAAAAAATAGATTCTTTTTTTACTTCTATGGAAATAGAGGTATGCAAAGTCCATCAATCAATCCAAAATCATACACAGTTAAGTCAGTCAGTCAGTCATCATCAGTTCAGTTCAAGGATAATCCAAAAACACAGTCCAGAGTCAAATAAACAGTTTGGTACACAAAGCTTGCAAACAGTAGCAAAACTCACAGTAAATCCACACTGGTTAATACAGGGCACTTCTAACAACCACAACCAGAAACAACCAGCAACCAGACATCTAACAGTGATTCTGGCTCCATCTTATGGCAGCTTGAGGAAACAGCAACCAATCACATTTACAGCAGTACTTAAAGTTACAGTATTGCAATCCTGGCTTATATATTGCCAACCCAGCTGTTAGATTATATTCCTAACACTAAGCATCAGGGGTGTGTGAGATGTGTAGATGTAGATGGGCATACAAAGTCAGAGGGCGACTTAGGTGAAGCTGAGAGTTGGTTAGGATTCCAGTTCAGACAACAGAAGCGCCCAAGTGTCTATGGAGATTCTCAGTCATCTGGGTCATAGTTTCCCCAAAAGGTGCTTTTTCAAGAGGCAACTGGATTTTCTGATTTTTTTTCTTCAAAGATGTTTCGCTTTTCATGCAAGAAGCTTCTTCGGCTTTCAACTCTCTTCTTCTCAGGGAAGAAGCTTCTTGGATGAGAAGCAAAACGTCTTCAAAGAATAACCAGAAAGTCCAGTTGCCTCTTGAAAAAGCACCTTTGGGACGACCACTTAAGTGCCCCCCACCTTTGTTTCAAAGTTGCTTTTTCCAAAAGGCAACTGGACATTCTTGGGGTGTTTTTTTCTCCCCTTGAAAATGTTTTACTTCTCATCCAAGAGGCTTCTCCAAACTTTTTGGATGGGAAGCAAAACATTTTTAACAAGAAACTCCAGTTGATTTTTTGGAAAAAGCATCTTTGGGGCAACCATTACCTGGGTGATTGAGAGTTTCCATAGACATTTTACTCCACCTTTGATAGATTTAATGGCCACTTATTTCCCCCAAAAAGAAGACAAGTACAAATAGTCCTTGACTTATGACTACAATTGGAATGTTAATGACTTAGCAAGACAATGATGAAGTGAGTCACACCCGATTTTAAAATCTTTTTTTGCCACGGGGGTTAAGTGAACCCATTGCATTAGGTCAGGGGTGGGCAATTATGGCTCCTTCATGACTCGTGGACTTCAACTCCCAGAATTCCTGAGCCAGCCATGCTGCATACCAGTATGGACTTTGCATACCTCTATTTCCACAGAAGTAAAAAACTACAGCTGGCATGCTGGCTCAGGAATTCTGGGAGTTGAAGCCCATGAGTCATGAAGGAGCCATAATTGCCCGCCCCTGCATTAAGTGAATCATTTGATCGTTAAGCGAACCCAGCTTCCCCCATTGACTTTGTGTCAAGATTGACTCACACTTTCACCTACATTTTGCTTCACTTGCAGCTTAACAATAAAAGGAAGGGGGTGGAATGGAATGCAAGGGGTGGGGGGAATGGCATCCAAATATCCATCGTTCCTATGAGACATTGCTCCTACTTCAAGGACACCCTGAGCAGATGTCCCAACATAGCCAGACGTTTCCCATAACAAAACGAACAGAAGTGATTGGTGCAGAGATGAAATTCAGCCAGTTCTAGCAGGTTCGCTAGAACCGGTAGTAAATTTTGTAAGCAGTTGGGAGAACCAGTTGTTAGAAGAAATCTCCTTTTGTTTTTTCCCACTTTACAGGGTTAATCCTGTAAGGAAGGCAGGAAAGAAACATCCCGGTGTTGTTTCTAACCTAATCTTTATTGCCCTGCTTACAGAAACTGCCCACCCGGTCACATGACCCCCCTCCCAGCCACGCCCACCAAGCCCCGCCCACAGAACCAGTAGCAAAAAAAAATGAATTCCACCACTGGATTGGTGGATGTAATGGACTGTGGGTGGCCTGTAGGGAAAGGGGGAATTCACTATGCTTGCTTTTGCATGAGAAACCCAGAGCTGGTTTCACTTCTTCTGTGCCAATGTACTATGTTTATTCAGTAAAGCTTTATACTCTTAGTAAAATGATATTCCGAGAGTTTCTTTTTCTGGAATAGCCAACTGGACATTTGACATTTTGCTTGTCAGAAGTCGATTGGGAGGGTTCACAAATGGCAGTCACATGACCCCAGGACAATGTAACTGTCATAATTACATGCCAATTGCCAAGCACCTGAATTCTGATCGTGTGGCCATGGGGATGCAGTGATGGTTGTACGTGCAAAAGCTGGTTATAAGTCACTTTTTCAATGCTGTTGTAAGTTTGCACAGTCACTAAATGAATGTTTGTATGTTGAGGAATACCTGTAATGCTGAAATTCAGACACATCACAAAGACCCCTAATACATGCAGTACCAGGTAAGCTCTAAGGTGTCTTCCTTGGCCTACAGGGGTGATGGAGCAGACAGTAGAATCTATGCAGCCCCAGAAACATCACCAGGAACTCTCAAATGAAACTACTGAGACAGCTGCCAATTTACAACTTTCTCCACTGAAAGTCTCGCTAAGAACACACAAGATTGGATGTAGAGCCCTCTGATTGCAAACTGAATCCTATATAGCAGGTGTTAATATTGGAGCTGCTTACAAAAAGCTGGACCCCTTCAGAAAATTGAGTCTTCAAACATGACACTACAATCTCGAAATCATTTTGCCATGCCTCCAGGGTTAGCGTGCTCTGTTGTTTTGAGGTCACCTCTGCGATGTTATTTTTGTCTTCTTCTTTTCTTCTCCCTCTGCAAACCCATAATATGACTAGGGAACATTTTTGTTAGCAGAGCTGGTGTCAAATGCACAAAGACTAGGCAATGAATCAGAACAACAGACATAACAGAGTTGGAAGGGACCTTGGAGGTCTTCTAGTCCAACCCTCTACTCAACCCTCTTCTTTGGGGCAGCCCATCAAATATGGAAACACTGCTATCATATCAGCCCTAGTCCTTCTTTTAACTAGATTAGACACGCTCAATTCCTGCAACCGTTCATCATATGTTTTAGTCTTCTTCAGTCTCCTAATCATCTTCGTTGCTCTTCTCTGCACTCTTTCCAGAGTCTAAACATCTTTTTTATGCTCTGTTCCCTGTTCAGAATGCTGAACACAATGGGCCCAGAACACTCCATGATGGTTGAGAAATTTGGAAGCTGTGGTCCCCAACCATCTCTTTTAACAAAGGCTGCAGCACAATAATATGTGTTGCAGCATATTATTGCTGCAACGCAAATATTGGAAAATTGCTATCATGTCACTTCTTTTCACTTGATCAACCATACCCAGTCCCTGCAACCACTCTTCATGTGTTTTAGCCTCCAGTCCCCTAATCTGTTTTTCTTCTGTGCACTCTTTCTACAATCTTAACATCTTTTTTTATATCATGGCAACCACGATATAGTCAAAGGATGGGTTTTAATGTGGTCCATCTAAAACTGCAGCTGACTTTCTTTTTCTTATGAATAAGCAAAGGGTATTTGTTGAACGCCAACTCCGTAAATCATATTAACAAGACAGGGAAAACCTGCACTCCAGTCTTGGAGCCATCTGATACTCTGCCTTGTGTGGCATTTCTCTACCTTCAGACAACACAATGGGCTTTTTTTCACAGCTTCATCTTGACAAAGGAGATGAAATTTAAACAAAAATAAGAAAGGGAAGCAGGCAAATCTGTTACGGTCTGCAGATGAGGTGGAATTCAATTCCCGTCTGTACAGTGGTAGAAACGCAGTTAGAACTATTCTTAATCTGGGTGATTAATCACAGGTGATTGTTTTATTGCTTTTTTTCCCCATAACTTTGGTTGGCTGTTTTGAAAGGTACATCCCTGCTATTTTGTCCACTGTTACAAGATCTATTAATAGGATAGGATAGGAATTTGATGAACAAATCCTAGACTTTTGGCCACCAATGCACTTATCTGCTAGCTCTTTGGCCTTTTTCAATAGCTTCCCTCAAGGGAAGCCCTGACCTTAAGACATGGTTGGGTATGTTGTCTTTCACACTGTCCCATCAATTTCTCAGTTGCAATTTGGGTGGAGAATTTTGAAGGCCTGCATATGGTATTAGAAAAGGCTGTTGAAAGCTTCAAAGCTTGGCTTCACTTGTCACAAAAGTGCCATTCAATGATGCTTTGCAAAGCAACATGGTTCTCCTTGCATGGGTGACCTGACATTGTTGTGTGGTTGTGCATTCCTCTCCTTGATCCTTCTAGCAAATCCAGTGGTTTGAGAAACCTCTTTCACGCTTCTAAATAATCTCAAAAGGAACGGGGAGCAAAGCACCTTGACAAGACAAGTGAATGTCCTCCGATGTGCAAAACACCTCACAGAGAGAAATTAGGGCTAAAGGTGTATACATGTGCCAGCATAAACACTTCTTGTTTTGCATAGCTTTGCTCTCCAGTGACAGCCATGAGATATTGGAACGGGTTGGCTTCAAACATGCCCAGTTCTTCTGCCTCTCACCTCGGTGGAGAAATATCCTTTCCTCAGGATAGTTTTGTACATCACTCAGTGTTGCTTGAAGTCCCAAAAAACTAGACTGCGTGGACAGCTCTCATGGGTCAAGGTGCCAAGGCTGCTTTTTTGCTTTCAAGTTGGCTCCAGATGAACCTGCTTTGGTCAGCCCAAACAAAGAACTGGGTTTTGTTTGTGGGGTTGTTGGTTGTTTTTTTTTGCTGGGAGCCTGAGAAAGTGTTGGCGTCACCCTTAATTTAGTTCTTCTCCACTCAAATCCTGTCGACTTGTTCCCCCGAATCTCTTCAAGGAAGTTGTTTTAAACGAAGCACAAAGACGCAGCCTCATTCAACTCCGGGACCCACCATCGCTCTGACCTGGAGGTCGTGGAAGAAAGACGGTAAGTAATCTCGGTCCCATCCTTTAGCGAGCTGGATTTGCCACTCCAGTGCTCCACATGGGGTGGTTAGGCTTTGCTTAGGAAAGACCCAACAACGCACCACCAGCAAGGAGAAGTAATTATCTTCACGCCTAGCACTACAGCGGCACAGCCGCTGAGTCCTGGCAGCTTATTCTAAGCGGGCTAATAAAGAAAAGAATCGTTTCAGGCCTTGTGAGCCACACAGCGGGCCTGGATTTTATTAATGAGGGTTTTATTTTAGGTTCACTGTACCGCGTTCACATAAAAGGCAGAAAGCGGATGGGGCAAGGGACAGAAAGGTGCCTTTGACAAGGCTATTAGCTGCTGAGGTTTTACCCATGGGGAAGAAATGCCGAGGCATTTTGCACTCCCTCAGCAAGCAGGGAAGACTAGCTGTGTAAAACCTGCTTCTTATTTATTTACTTGGTGGATATCTCCTCTTCCTGTTTCAGCAGCTACTTCAGTCCTCTGCTCCCTTGTTAATTTATCCACATCTAATTGGCTACCAGACAGAACTCTCAAATCAGATTAAACATCTGCTGGGGACAGTTGGTTATACACCAACAAGGCTCGAGGGCAACAGCTTTCTCCAGCTGGACTGGGGGATCACCCCGAATATCTAATATTAAGGGACAGACTATCTTCTCCCATAAAACATTCATAGGTTTCAAGTGAAGTTATCGCGGAATGTGGTGTCATTTATGTCGACGGTTCCTTGTTATCTCAGCCCAATGAAATCTTTTTTTTCCTCTAGCTTTCCCTTTTGCCACGAGCTACAAATTCTACATTTTGTGCAAGAAAGCCACTATTATTCTAAGAGTCAATTACATACTCTCTTCCTCTTTCTCTCATTAGCCATGTCCTTTGGCCTGTAGTGTTTGCACTGTTATACTTTTGTTACTGTTTTAGTATGGAGATATATATATATGTAGGTCTAGGTGTGTTCGGGTCTTTTCCCGTGTAAGATTGAGAGTATCTTGGCAATGTTTCAGTGAGGTCCCACACGCCATCCTCAGGCTGGTGCTTTCAATTTTGCGCTAGTGTGATCAAAGTGTGATCGGAGTTGCCGTCTCTCTATAAATACTGGTGGGGGTGGGGGTGTCCTGGGCTGGTTGGCTGCATTATTTCTTGATTGGTTGATGGAGTTGATGTTGGTATAATGGGCTGTGTGATGGCCTTGTGAGTTTTGTTATTATGATATCCTGGGTCTTGTGCTGTAATCTCCTGGGTCGTTTGTTATGTAGTGATCTCTTTTCCATTAGCCTCCCATGTTTTAATGGCTTGGTAATGGGTTGTATGATGGCCTTGTGAGTTCTATTATATATATATAAATATTAGTCTCACCTACCCATCCTAAGTCCCTTTTGCAATTAAAGTTAATATGTTGAGACCATCATGTTTAACTGATAGTAGTCTATAGTCACTCCTTCAAAGTCAAAACAGTTGCGTGTTTGGACAAACTGCTCTTTTAATGATAGGCAGGAATTCTAGAGCTTGGTAGCTGAGTTCCATTCACACATTTACATCCATCCAATTAATAGGAAGGTGTTGGGCACCTACACTGGCTCATGTTTAAGTTTGGGTTTAGGATCTATACACGAAGCAAAGACTCAAATGGGTCCACTTTAAACCCTTAGTTTTTGGTATAACACAACAGTGCCATCTAATTAACCCATGACCAGAGATTTGAATAAGTGGTTTTTTTAAAATAAATCTAATACATAATTCCATTTATATGCTGGCATTATTGATATAAGCGAGAACCTGTTTGGTGTAGTGGTTAAAGCATCAGGCTAGAAATTGAGAGATTGTGACCTTTGGGCACAAAACAGGGTGACCTTGGGCCAGTCACTCTCTCCCAGCCCTAGGAAGAAGGCAAGGGCAAATAATTTCCAAGCAACTGTGCCAAGAAAATATCAGGAACATGTCCAGCCAGTTGCCAGAAGTTAAAAACTGATTCAAAGTCACACAACCACGCACACAAAAAAAGGCTGCACCCTTATAATTCCACCAAGGATTGTTATGAAACTGGGTTAGTGTCAACCATCCCACTCAGTCATCTAACAAAGAAAGATACCATGATGGTTAGTGTTGAGATGATTTTTGATGTGCTGGCCAGAGCTACAGAGTAGATGGAATTCTTTAATGACAGTCAGGCTCTCAAGAATGCTGGGTCTCAATTATCCTCTATATTCTATAAAAGTAAAATGATGGTTTTAGGAAAGAAGGAAGAGAGAGAGGAAGAAGAATAAAGATGATCTGCCTACCAACTCCCAAAATGAAGACCCAGATAATTATTTACAACCTCTGCCTGACCACACTCTCATAATATCTTGAACATGTGCTGCAATCCAAGAGCCTTTGAGAAGAGATACAAGAGAAGGTAGACTAGCTAGAGTGACAGTAAAGATGTTTACTATGATTGTAGTCTTTGCTCGATTGTCCTTGCTTGGTTTCCTATATAGATCACAGAATAATAGAGTTGGAAGGGACCTTGGAAATCTTCTAGTCCAACCTCCTGCTCAATAAGGAGATTCTATACAATTCTGGACAAATGGCTGTGCAGTCTCTTCTTAAAACTTTCCTGTGTTGGAGTATCCACAACTTCTGAAGGCAAGCCTGATTCATTGTTCTAACTATCAGGAAATTTCTCCTTAGTTCTAGGTTGTTTCTCCCCATTGTTTCTTATCCTGCTTTTTGGTGCTTTGGAAAATAGTGCCAAGTAAATTGCTTTCTCTACCTAGAGCAGTGATGGTGAACCTTTTACTTACCGAGTGTCGAAAAGTAAACACTTTGCATGTGCCATACGCACTTCCATGCAGCTCCTCCACATGCACTACATGTGCAACCACACCATCTGCAGCTTTTGCATGTGCAATGCACATGTGCTGCACACAGGCACTCACGCACACAGGAGCAATTGCACGTGCATGTGCAGGAGAGCTCCGAAGACCAGCTGGATTTCCTGCTGCAATTGCGCGCATGCACAGCGGAGGCCCGAAGACCAGCTGGGTCTCTGCAATCATGCATGCATGCATGCGCTATCACATGTGCATGCTTAGCTGGAGGTAAGTTGGCTGACAGCTTGTGTGCCCAGCAAGATGGCTCTGCGTGCCACCTGTGGCACCCGTGCCATCGGTTTGCCATCATGGACCTAGAGAATTATTTTCATTAGTTTAAAAGGGGATTTTAAATTTGAAAACAACATTTCTTAAACAACCCTGGACAGAAAAACCCTGGCAGAAAAACACACAGGGTCTCCATTTCAGGTTTTCCTAGGTTAGACTGAAGGGTGAAGTTCATCCCCACCCCTCAAAATATCTGATCAGATTTAGAGGGGTTATTCGAAGGTTCAGCCTAACTGGTGACATTCTGTTTTCAGTACTGATTACTAGAGAATCATTGGGAAGTTTTAAAATACTTATTTTTTCTTGCTGGTTTGTAGCAATACACCACAGCCTTTCCATACATTTATTTTATTACAATTACAGCCAAAGAACAAGGGGCCATCTACAAATTCAGGAAGCGTATGCTATATAAATAGTTAGACATTTTTTTTTAATGTTACATGGGAACTAGGTGACTTCTATGAGTTTTTGCTGATATGGATTAGACCAAAGTGACTGGTCCAAAATCTGGAAAATATTAAGTGGGAATTTCTCCCTAATAGTTCAGCTTTTTCATTTGCTTTCTTCTGGGATGTTTTTTGCTTTTCTCCCGTTTATTGTAATGTTATAAATTTGGTTACCCTGTATTATTTTAATGTATATTTCAGCACGGTAATATTTACGTATGTCATATGATTACAAATTGGGAACATTCATTTATTTAGAAAGGTTAAGGTATTGAAGATAAAAAGAAAAGTAAAGCTTCGATCAATATTAATTGCAGTTTAAGATATCAATATTACAAGCAGAAGATTATTTGACTTTTCATCCCAAATTAAGTATAACATTAAAAAAAAAAACCTGCTGCAATTCACATCAAAGTATTTGTTACATGATAATAATTTCAATCTTATTAAATTTCAATATTAAACTAATTGTTTAATATTAAGATCTCCATTATATTTACTTAGTGTATGTATTTTTAAATTTTAATTATTCTATCATTGTTTTAACTACCTCCTTTTACAGTGTTGTAATATTTTTATATGGCTTTTATATATTGTTTTTATTTTTGTAACTGCATGCTGCCCTGAGTTGCTCTGTGAATGAGATGGGCAGTCTTTTTTGTTATATAATTCTATTTATAGTTTTTTCTTTAATATCCATACGTGCTTGATGAATAGTGTATTGTCTGGGTCAATGTCCTTTATACACAATACTCATAACAATAACAACACTGTTTAGGTATACATAATAATAATCTTTCAACTTCTGACATTTACGTATAGATAGTAATTATAATGTATTCTATTATTATCAAATATAAATAATACTATTTTCCCAATTTCTACTTTCTACCTCTGTTTTTTGACTCTTAATGATGCAATTGCCATGTTGAGAGATATTCTATATCTATCCATCATCTCTTGCCCTTTTTAATGTTTCAACTCTTATTGACTTTTTGACATGGGCAGTCTTGTATTTGATGAAATAAATCAAGAAATATAGAAAATACATATATGTGCATGTTTATATACCAGTCCAACATTTTAATTAATAGGCTGGCTAGGTATAACATATGCCTAGATGTAGTAATGTGCAGATCAGATATTTTGATTGACTTAATAGTAAAGAATATAATAGTTAGAAACTACAAATGTAGTATCAAGATCTGGTTTGCTAGTTTAACATATAAAGGAATGAAAAAAGCTGTGTTTGTATCCATTCACAACTTTTTTTTAACCCATTAAGATGTTTGTGTCTCCTTCTAAATACTTATCTATTAATATAAATTTCCTAAGCATCTATTACATGCAAATTTCTTTGATGCTATTCTGTTTCCATGATGCAGGCATTTTTATCAAGGTAAAGTTTCCAAAATAAATTATTTCTTCAATGTAACTAATCCTTTTTGTATACATGTCTCAAAAGGAAAATAATCTGTTCTTTTCAGACAGTTCTTTGCAAAACAAACAGCGCTTATGCAACACTGCACAGAGGATTTAAAAAAAAAAATTAGTAGGAATGATAGGATTTGCAATTCAAAATATCCCAAAAGTGCTACATTTGCTGAAAAATTTTAGATAAGGAAGTAGTGGGGCTAAACCACACTCAGAATATTGCATCTAATTTTGGTCACCTCTAAGCCCTCTTCCAACTCTGTTATTCTGTTACAAATAGGGCAGTGTTTCTCAACCTTGGCGACTTTAAGATGTTTGGACTTCAACTCACAGCTTTTCTGGCTGGGAAATTCTGGGAGTTGAAGTCCGAACATCTTAAAGTCGCCAAGGTTGAGAAAAAAACTGATCTAGGGCAAGGCATATCAACTTTGCTTTGAATTCTGTAGGGAAGCTTTCCATCAATATTTTTTTTTTTTATGATGACATACCAAAAATATCAATTCAGTTCAAAAGCATTCTAAAAATCAAAAGGGTTGCGAAATTAATACTGTATATGGTAACTAAGGAAAGAACATTGTATGCAAAAAATATCTGGAAAAGCAATGAAATTGTTACAGTGGAAACCGGATCATAAAATTATCTGAAGTGGCAAAAACAGTAAAGCTGACCAAAGAAAAAGCTATACATATTATTTATTTTTGGAAAGATTAGAAACCTTGTATGGACATTTTGCCGAAAGGAAGGCAGTGGGGTGGGGAGGGGGGAGTGAATTTATGGTTTAGGGATTTGGGGACCAAAAAAATGAGACAAAGAGATTGGGGAGACATTTTCAGATGGTAAGACTTGATCGAAAGAAGAAAGGTGGAAGACTCAATTGTATTTTCTTTTCTT
>JAEANM010009615.1:0-10378 GCA_017656035.1 Myanophis thanlyinensis
AGCATATGCACTGAAGACAAATTCCTTGTGTGTCCAATCACACTTGGCCAATAAAGAATTCTGTTCTGTTCTGTTCTTTTTCTGTTCCATTCCATTCTATCAGAATACAAGTTCAAATTCAAACCCCAATAGAGGGCATAAAACCCAGAGGCTCTCAGTATCTCTGCCCTTTTCACCCAGGACATCAAGCCTACTCCACCAATAAACCATCCTTCCAAGCAGTCTTCATGTTTCCAGTGTCTTTTTCCCCACTTGGAACTGAACCCAGATGGACATTTCTTCCACATCCTACATATTCATCAAGTCAAATTTAAAGTGTTTTGCCTCTCTGGTATGAATTACTTTTGACAAAGCTTTTATTTATTTATTATTCTTTCTTTCTTTCTTTCATTTTGCCCTAGATAGACCTTTGCAGTTTGCCAATTCTGCTTTTCTGAATACTTTATTTAATAGTATGAATCTGTTTTTTTATTTCTGACTGTGGATGTCATTCTTTCTAGAACTGGTATAGTTTTTTTGATATCCTCATTGGACTTGATTTATACTAACATCATTTTTTCTTTGAATAAAAATCCAAGAAGCTTCTTCAGCTCTGATTGGATGGTGGGGAATGGAAGGATGTCTGCAAAGAGTATAAACCCTTACATTCCCCACCATCCAATCAGAGCTGAAAAAGCTTCTTGGATGAGAAGCGAAACATCTTCGAAGAAAAAAACAAGAAAGTCCCATTGTCTCTTGAAAAAGCACCTTTGGGACATGTCACCCCAAGTCTTTCTCTTCTTCATCATCACCATCATGCCTAAGCATTTGGAGCTGAAGAGAAGCTGTTCTCCTCTTGGCCTTTTTAACTGTCCTCAGAATCAGAGATAATGTTCCAAAACTGTAACCTCATTTGAAACAGATTTGCTACCAGTTCTAGCAGTCATAAAGAGGAGTAACATGGTCTTTGGGAAACCAAATTTACTGACATATTATTCAAACATAGCTTTTAATTCATTTAATATTCTTTGAATCTCCTGTCATTTCTGTATCTTTCTCTAAGAAAAAGCCTTGATCATTGATTATAAAACTGTTCTCATTAGCACTAGTGGGAGGAAGATGCATTCAGTCTGTCTGCACAAGTTATGGTTCAACACGTAAAAGCAGTGCCTCTTTGAATTATATATTATGCATTATGCATTTTGAACCCCCTTTTTTCCTTCCCTATTTTACATTGGAGGTCATCTGAATTATATGATGGGAGACTGCCAATCTGCCTTTAAAAGGATTGAATGTATGTTTGAAAAACAGTGGTATCCGTAAAAGTCTAAAAGTCCTGATGGACGTCAATTGTTATATCATAATTATTTATTGCCAGCTTTTGAGGAACATGCTACCTCATGTTCTGCTGCTTTTGAACTTTCCATAGGCATTTTCATGGCCATCATGGAAACAGAGGGCTACCCTAAAAAAGTTTTGGGGACTGATAAGATCATAAGAAAATATGATCTAGCCCAGCATGCTGATCTGCCAGCAGTCAGCTAAAAACATAAAGTAGGTCATGAGCAAAATTGCTGTTGCTTTTTAGTAACTGATGTTAAAGGCAAGTTACCTATAATTCAGAATGTGATGTAGATATTGAGCCTAAAATTTAATTTTAAGTTCATTTAAATTGTTGATCGTCACCACATCTGATGGCTGTCAATTTTATAATTAATGTATGTGACTTATATTAATTTTGTCTAGGACTATCCAACAGACTGGAAAACCACTAGATGACAAAAAGGAGCTAGAGTTTGGTGTTTTCATTGCTGCTATCTGCTGGTCATTTGGATTTTTTCAGAACAGAACTATAGCCATCTTGAATTTTCCTGTGTTTAGTTTCAGTAAAGTAATAATCCTCAATACTTACATTATAGAGAGAACAAAAAGCAGCACCAGTCAGTCTGCACACTGTGCATATCTTTTTAACATTTGCTGTCATGGTTTCCCTTCTCTCTCTGTAAGCTAAATTCCCAAAATGTTATGGTTTTCCCTTACGGGCAACTGCTCTGCATTCTGATCAAGCATTTGGCCAGTTGTATATCATTTTAAAAAGTGGGTGAAAGAAGGGAAACATTGATAAATAATAGTGCTGAGGTAAATGCAAATTTCAAAGTAATGTCACCTAGAAACACAATAGATCTTTCTGCCGCTAAGAAAATGTGGCCTGGTGATGGGATCTATGTCCAAATTCTAGTTCTTAATTGATAGTTTCAAATTTTCTGATTTCCCTTTGCAAAATTTGTTATGCTTAAATTGACCTTGCTCCAGGCAGGTACTCCAGTAGAGAAGTATCCTTTTTAAAATAGGACATATGGCCACCCTGGAGTTTCTGTAATTCTTGTTTCATTGTCTTTTTAAATTTTTTGACAGGTTGCATTTTGTTTTAATATTATGGAAGGTATCCTGAAGGTGATAGACTAGAACAACAGAGTTGGAAGGGATCTTGGAGGTCTTCTAGTCCAACCCCCTGCTCAGTCAGGATACCTATACCATTTCAGACAAATGGTTATCCAATCTCTTCTTAAAAACTTCCAGTGTTGGAGAATTCACAACTTCTGGAAGCAAGTTGTTCCACTGATTAATTGTTCTTGTCATGAAATTTCTTTTTAGTTCTTCTCTCCTTGATTAGTTTCCCTCTGTTGCTTCTTATCCTGCCCTCAGGTGCTTTGGAGAATAACTTGGCTCCTTTGTGGCAGCCCCTGAGATATTGGAACACTGCTATCATGTCACCCCTAGTCCTTTTCATTAAATTAGGCATACCCAGTTCCAGCAACCGTTCTTTATATGTTTTAGCCCCCAGTTCCCTAATTATCTTTGTTGCTCTTCTCTGCTTTCTTTCTAGAGTCTCAACATCTTTTTTACATCATGGTAACCAAAACTGGATGCAGTATTCCAAGCATGGCCTTATCAAGGCATTATAAAGTGGTTTTAACACTTCACTTGATCTTGATTCTATCCCTCTGTTAATGATTCACTGATTTATTTATTTATTTATTTATTTATTTATTTATTTATTTATTTTATTTGACTTTTATACCGCCTCTCAATGAATCGCAAGAGGGAAAAAAGGACAAAGGGAGAAAAAATGTTACAAAGGTTTTTTTGTTTATATCCATTCAAATCTTCTGTTCTTCCTCCTATCTTTTCTTTCTTGTTCCAAGGAGCAGAACCAATCTTCATAGACAAATAATTATAAGGTATTCTGCCTCTCTATATGCAGGCACGATTATGTTTGAAAAGGTCCTCAATACTGGCAGCAAAAAAGTGTTTTAGCACTTTTTCTGGCCTATGATCATATTACAGAGGTGAAATTCAGCAGGTTCTAGCAGGTTTGCTAGAACCGGTAGTAAATTTTCTAAGCAGGTCTTCTTGTTAGAAGAAATTTCCTTTTGTTTTTCCCACTTTACAGGGTTAATCCTGTCAGGAAGGCAGGAAAAAAACATTCTAGTGTTGTTTGTAGCCTAATCTTTATTTCCCTGCTTACAGAAACTGCCCACCCAGTCACATTACCCCCCATCCACGCCCACCAAGCCACGCCCATAGAACTAGTAGTAAAAAAAATGTTCCACCACTGCCATATCATATTAGTATCATATAACATGGAGGGTTTGCTGGTTTTTTTAGTTCTTTTATATTGGGATTTTTATTGTTTGTAAGCTGCTGATTGTGAGAGTACAGCCATATAAATCAAATCAAATCAATCAATCAATTTCAATTTAGTCTTGAGGCTTGGTGACCTTGCAGTTTCCTTGGCAAGATTTTTCAAAAGTGGTTTGTCATTGCCTCTTTCCTAGGGCTGAGAGAATGTGACTGGCACAAGTTTACCTAGCTGGATTTATTCTTAAGGCAGAACTGTGACTCCTGGTCTCCCAGTTTCTAGACTGATGCCTTAACCACCACATCAAACTGGCTCTCAACTTTAAATAAATGTTCTTGTTACTACATGAAAACTGTTCTTTAAATAACTAATCAAGCAGTGCACTGTTGCCTGAAGCTTCTTTCTGAATGGACATGCACACATGCACAGATTTCACAGCCTATTGTTAAACATCACACAGTCTTGCAATTTAATTTTGATACTATGAATACTGGAATGGCACTTAGGAATCGTAACAAGTGTTGCTTTTAAATATAATGGTAACAAAGGAGACATACTGATGTTTTTGTAGAACAGGGTCCATAAATCATTTCTTGGGATTTGAGATAGGCTTGAATTGTGAATATTCACGCACTGAGCCTTGCAAGTAGCCCATATTATAATAATGGAACGAAAAAGAACAGCATTGTTAGAAGTGGAAGTAGAAATATTTGCTTGAATTTTATCTACCAATTCTCATTTAATTGGATGAAAGAGCATTTCCTTTAGAAATTCTTTCCAAGAAAAAGAGAGGGTGGGGTGTCTGAGATTCAAGATTCAAACCTTTATTGTCAATGCACAATGTGTGTGCAGTGAAATTGAATGAGCCTTCAACAACCACACAAAGCACAGAAACACAGAATACATCTCCAGACTCATAAACAAATCCCTAACCCCAGAAAATACCTGGGCTAGGCATACATTTCCACATACACACATCACACACACACACACACACACACACACACTATTCCATTGGTATGTACATAATGCTTGTTGCACTGGTACTATGAATCTGTAGTATTAAGTCTACACTGGTACTGTGAGTCTGTTGTATTAAGTCTAGTCGTGGTATTATGTGGCATTTAGAAGTTGGACTGCCCATGTATAGATGCTATTTTTCATCCTATTTGTCCAATTGGCTACGCTTCTGTATCTCTTGCCCGATGGTAGAAGTACGAAGAAGTGCTGTCCTGGGTGAGAGTCAACCCTATGGATTTGGCTCACTCTGTTGAGACAGTGGGACCTGGCGACCTCCAGTGGGCTTATGGGGCATTCTTGCATTACCTTAGTTTCTTGGTAACCAAGAGATCACTGTGAAAGCTCAGTCTTCCGTTGTAGAAACATTCCTCCCAGTGTCTCCTTGGCTTCCCAAACATCAACTCAATCTCAAGGGAAGATGATATGAAGGAAGTTCTCCCACTGGGCTTTTCCAGTAGTACTTCTCTAATGTTTGAAAAATGGTTTGAGAATTTCTTGGGCTTTCAATCACACATTAACAACACTCTTTATTGTTTCCATTTCAGTGTAACTCATTCAATTTTTTGGTTTTCAAAGGTATATGCCCTTTTCAATTATAAAGCTGCTAAACCTTCATCTAGCCTGTCAGCTATCCAATAAAGTGTCTTTATGGAATGTTCCCCATTGCTGAGTTGAATTGCTATAAAACCCTCCTAATGTTGGCAGAAAAATATATCAGCTAAAATTTGCCATCCTCTATTGTATTTAGGTTCCTCATCATGAGATGTCTGTTAGAAAGGCTTCATTCCTATTACTGTCCCAAGCACAAAGCCATTCTCCCCATCATACATAACTCAGAATGAATTGGTGGAGGGGAGGGGAAATGGTTAGTAAGAAAGGACTGTTTTCCTTTTCAACTATCCTTAGAAATAGATAGGGGGCCTGAGTGTTAATTTATTCATTTATATTTCATATTTTTAACTGCCTATCTCCTTCCCTTTTGTAGTTAACCCTCAGTTATCCTGCATGAAGTTTGAGAGACACACTTTTGTCTACATCCCACTGATTGGAGGCTTCTTCCAAAGGAAAATAGTTGGGCACTCAATAACAGGGACCCCCCCCCTCAAGGCATTGTCATTCCTCCTAAAATTTTAAATGACACAAAAGTCTACTCTCTTGGCCACAGAGAAATAAAGCAAGACAGCTCAGCAGGATATTTGTTTTCCTTCTTTGTGACTCATATTCCTCTTCACCCCTCTATTCCATCTCTATTTCTATGAAAACATATCTTGAGAAATATCTGTTGGCAGCATATATAAAACTTCATTGTATAAAGAACCAAAGGACCATTGTACAAAAGATTAAAGATATGAGGAAACTCAACAAAGAGAAGTCAAGAATGTCCCCAAATTGGGTTTAAAGTGAACTCACCCCTTTGGTTTACTTCTGACTTGGTTTTTATCATAGCTTCCATTTCCTCTATTGTACAGCCCATCCCTAAACCTTTTTCATTTCCCAGCTATGTCTCTGTAATGCAACGGTTTTCTTCTGAATGAGTCTTTTGAAGAAATAAGAGATTCCTTTAAAGAGCAAGATGGCCCAATTCCTATCTGCCATGACAGAGAAGATGATGAGACAAAATTATGCTAGCCTTCTAATTAGGTGACTGTCCATTAAAGAGTGGTCAGTAAAGTTTAAATCATTTAAAAGTGTTTATTCCCTTTCCTATGATAACCCAAAACATTCTGAGAAAGAGCCAAATACAATCTTCAGAGTAAAATCTGATGATAGAGATATTCATATTCACTCTCCCTACTCCAATCAACAATCCCCACGTGCTTTAAACATCATCCCCCATCCCCAAGAAACGACATCCTACTACCCTCAATTACTATTGCCCCATTGCCCTAACCTCTGTAATAATGAAATGCTTCGAGTGACTAGTCAGAGACCTCATCATTTCCTACCAGATACACTGGACCCACTACAGTTCGCCTACCATCATAACTGCTCAACCGAAGATGCCATCTCCCACCTCCTCCACACCTCACTCACTCATCTGGACACTGGAAAAGGAAATTACATCAAAATGCTCTTTGTGGACTACAATTCAGCATTCAACACCATAATCCCCACCACACTGACCAGCAAGCTGAAACACCTGGGCCTCAGCCTATCCCTATGTCAGTGGATCTCCAACTTTCTAACTGGGAGACCACAGGTCATAAGGATGGGCAGGCATGTCTCCACCTCACTCACCCTCAACACCAGAGCCCCCCAGGACTGTGTTCTGAGCCCCTTGCTATACTCCCTATACTCGTACAACTGCACAGCCACTACAGACTCCACCACCATCATTAAATTTGCTGTTGACACCGTTGTGGTAGGCCTGATCTCTGACAACAATGAGACAGCCTATTTAAACAAGATTAAGAACCTGGAGAACTGGTGCCAGAAAAACAACATCCTCCTCAACGCCAGCAAGACAAAGGAGCTGATAGTGCACTACAGCACAAAGAATAAAAGGACATACTAGACCCCTGTCATCAACAAAAGCCCAGTGGAGAGAATGGACTGCTTCAAATACCTAGGCATCCAAATCTTGCAGAACCTAACATGGACCTGACACATCGACACCGTGGTGAGAAAGGCCCAGCAATGCCTATACCATCTTAGATGACTGAGAGACTTCAGACTGCCCCCAAAAGCACTCAGAAACTTCTACTTCTGCACAGTAGAAAGCATCCTGATGGGCAATATCATTACATAGTTTGGGAACAGCAACATACAGGACAGGCAAGCTCTATAGAGGGTGGTGCGCATAGCAGAGCACATCATCTGCACCAAGCTTCCTAAACTGCACTCTATTTACAACAGACGATGCCAAACTACAGCCAGGAAAATAATGAAGGACCCAAGCCACCCCAACAACAGACTGTTCACCATGATGTGGTCAGGAAAGTGCCTCTGCTCCTTCCCACAGGCAATACAGACCCTAAACCAAACCATAACAACCCAGGATTATAAAGTGTTCCCAAAATCTACCTCTCTCAATCACTCCTTAATTTATTCTCCCTCCCTGTCTATACTATTCTCTTGCCCTACGACCTACAGTCATGAGCGGTCGCATACACATTTCACTGCATTTCATACCATGTATGACTGTGCATGTGATGAAGAAAATTTGATTTGATTTGATGAAAGGTGAGGTCATTGCAGAAAGCGAGGAAAGCATCAGCAATGGCCTTTAAGAGCTTAACTTTGAAATAAAGAAAATATTGAGTCATTCTCTTGACATTCAACCCTGTTGCAGATTTTTTTCAGAACCAAGTATGGGACATGTGTTTCTAAAATATTTCTCTTTTGCCAGGATGTTCCTAGGATGTGATACAAACTATATATAAATGAATAAACTTTGAAGTGTTCCTTTCTTGACTCCTCTTCATAGAATATTTGCTTACCCTAAATTTAATTGATAATCTTTATCTTGCTGCATCAATCAGATCAGACCATGAGAGAGGTTTTGAAATCACTGAATAGTATTTATAGACACATATGGCCTTTGATATCTTTCTATAAATTATATACTAACCTTGATTCAGTTAAGCAGCCTTTCATTTACAAATCTGCAACCTCCTTGTTATCCCTGACCTTGAAAAGTTATGGATTGTTGAGCTTCTGTTCAATTATATACAGATCTGCTGTCCAGAAATCAATAAATCCCTCTTGAAAAAATCATCAATAACAATCCCTTTAAATTGTTCTGTCAATGAGAGAGCCAGAGAGAAAAAGAGAGACAAGCTCTGGTTTGACAATTGAAATAGATTTGTCAGATTAAGTTCCATTTGTTATTTGATTCCAACTAGGAGAAGAAAGACCAGTTACTGTATCATTTCTATAGATGAAAGAGAGTATATTCAGAAAAATACTCCTCTGCTGCTAATGAAAAATAGCCATATTTGTCAGTGTGTGGGAAGAAGTCCCTAGGCTCTGGGTTTTTCTGTGCCTGCCAAAGCACAGCTTCTCATAGATTCCTGGCTTTAATTTATTCTTTCATCTGTTACAAAGAGACTACCTCAAGACTCCACAGTCATGTTAAATATCTCACCAGAATATGACCCCTAAACAACAGCTGGAGATATTTAGAGATTAACATAGATTAACAATCTCAGAAAGTTCTTATTTAAAGAAGTTCTGTGGCTCAAAGAGTGGGGGGAGAGGAGGGAAGAAGAGAAGAAAGTGATGCACCCTTCCAGATATTTGACAAATCTAGCATGGATCAATATCTATATAGCAACCTGGAATTAAGGAGAAACTTCCTAACAGTGAGGACAATTAACCAGTGGAACAGCCTGCCAAAAGAAGTCGTGTGTGCTTTATCACTGGATGTTTTTAAGAAGAGTCTTGACAGTAAGTTGCCTAAAATGGTATAGGTTCTCCTGCTTGAGCAGGGGGCTAGACTAGAAGACCTCCAAGGTCCCTTCCAGATCATTCTATTCTAATATACTGATCACCATGCCTATTTCTATCCTTTTCAAACTTTTCTGAACCCAGAGATTGTAGAAAGAAATTACAATTAAAAATTGCAACAAGCATTCTATTATGTCTATCCTTACTTTGTGGCGTGCAGATACTATTGTGTATGTTCTTGGCAATACAGAGATAAACTCTACAAAGTTTTTCAGCAGAAGGCTGTATTTCACTTTTGATTGACAAGCAAGCAGCATACTCTAAGAAGCGCACAGAGCTAGGACAAGGAAGCAGATGAAGCCAGAGGAAAAACAATTGATATTTAATTTAAAAATATTTGCAATTATAAACAATTATAAACAATACATTATTTCATTAGAGTTGATATGATTAGTTTTCATGCATATAATAACGTTTCTCTTCTAATGTTTCTGTATATTCCATTAAAGCTTATAAAAAAAGGCTTTGGGGGCAAGAGGAGGGAAGTTATTATATAGCCACAAATGGTTTGCCTCTGATTTGGAAAGTCACAGAATCTCATTTGCACATTTGTGCCTTTGACTGCAGCCTATTAGGGACTTTGTCACCTATCGGGTGCGATTCAAGGTGTTGGTACTTACCTTTAAAGCGCTCCATGGCTTGGGACCCGGGTACTTACAGGACCACCTGTTGCCACCATCAGCCTCCAACCGACCGGTGCGTTCCCACAGGGCAGGCTCCTCGGGGTTCCACTGTCGAGATGGTGCTGTCTGACAGCCCCGAGGGTACGAGCCTTCTCTGTGGCTGCGCCCTCCCTGTGGAATGAATTGCCCCCGGAGATTCGGACCATTGCAGACCTCCAGGCATTCTGGCGTGCACTAAAAACCCATCTTTTCCAGCTAGCTGGTCTGGCCTAATACCTTAGGGGTTTTAGATTTTAAATTGTTGAATTTTAAATTTTAAATTTTTATCTTGGTATTTCAATTTTATTCAGCCAACTTATTTAATTCATTTTAATTAATATTTTAACTTTTGTTGATCTATTTTAGAAGGCTGTACACTGCCCTGAGTCCCTCAGGAGAGGGGCAGTATAGAAATCCTGTCAATAAACAATATCCATCCTCCATTCCCAAAATAGAGAAAAGGTAATGAAGAGTGGCTTGTCTTGGTTCCTAAAGGTTATGGGTCAACCCCTTATTTATTTTTTCTTCTCTTCTACTTAAAAGAAAAAAACAGTGGTTGTTCAACCTGGTTTTATTCGATTTTAATTCATTGATTCATCCGTTCATTCATTCAACTGTTGGCAGT
>JAEANM010009616.1:0-16262 GCA_017656035.1 Myanophis thanlyinensis
TTATCTGCTGTGAACCGCCCCGAGTCCTTGTGGAGATGGGGCGGTATATAAATGTGATTAAATAAATAAATAAATAATAAATTTATTTACCTACTAACCCATTCCTTCCATTTTTAAGGCCACTCACTCACAAAATAACATCTGTCTCCTTTTTTACATAAAAATATACCCTGTTGTTTTGCTAAAGTTTCATGCATGATGTTCTTACATGGTGTATTTTCTAGCAAGGACATGTCATTTTTTTTTTAGTGTACATGAGAACACTGCTTTTATGTAGCTGATCTTTTGTTATAGCATTACTTGAGCTTACTTCCATGAAGTATCTTTAACTTCCTTTATGTGTAAAAGGCAGATTACACATATAACTAATAATTAAAGCAAAGGCAATAGAAGTGCAATAGAAACAAGTGCCTTCTTTCCCTGTCTATTCTGAATCAGGGTCACTATTGTAAACATTGTTATGTTGCAGCCTTCCCACAACTAGTGTTATCCAAATGTACTGAGTTACATTTTTTTATATGTTTGACTGGACTATTAGAATACATAGCTATATCCTGAACTTTGTGGAGAGGTGAGTGGAAGTTAATTAAAAATAATAGGATTGCAACTGAATTTCATTAAGCTAAATGACGAATTCCAGTTGTTTGTTTTTTTAACCAGTTTACTTATCTCATCAAGTGATTCCTGCACTAAAACAAAGTGTTAGAATAAATATGGCCTAGAGGCACATTTCAGCTTTGGTTCTGTGAATGCCTTTACATTTTAATAACAAGCAACTATACCTGCAGTATGTTGTTCCACAGAGAAAATAATTAAAATCCAAATAATGTGACAACTCTCTACGGGCCAACCAAAATAATACCAGCTTCTGAGTCATCCAGGACTTTTTTCTGGAAAACCAATACAGTACACATTGAAAGAGGGAATGAGGAAGAAGCATCTAGGTCCCTAAGGTTAAGCTATACATGTAAGCTATGAGTTTTGGAGTTGAAAGATGGTCCATGATTAAGGTTGTGGACTAAATGCAGAATCAATATTGTATAATGCTAATAATAAGATTATGTCTCTTTTTTTCCGGCATAGATAGAATGGATTGTGTTTTCCACTGCAGAAAAAGATTGTTCATTTCCTGCCTGTCTCCTGCCACTGGCAACATGCACAGGCTCTTTGACTTGGCAGTCAAGACAAAAATAAGTTTTCTATCAAGTAAAGCTAAAGAATATTTTTGGTGATCTGTTGATAACTAATTTCTGAATTTTGATTAGGATTTTAACCTTGATTTATCCTATCATATTGAGGTGAATATATTTTCATGGTAAGCTCTGCATTTATTTATATTGTATTAACTATATTTATTGGCAAGTGCTGCTGAATCGAGCTTACTCAAACTGAGATTCATTGTAGTTGCCTGAATTGCCTCTTTATAAATCTTCTGGTGGCTGAATGCTATAGAGGAGATGAACCATTAAGATGAATAGTTAATAATATTAGCTACAGTAAACTCTGCATAGATTATATTGGGGTTTTTTTTTCAAAATCTGGTTCAGCTCAGGAGAAGCTGCTTGTCCTTGGAAAAATAAAGGGAAGAGACTTCAAGTATTTCAATATGACTTTCAAGGCACATTAAGTCTGCTCATGTGCACCTCTTGAGAACAGTTTCCATAAAAAAAGAAAGAAAACCAACATCACTTTCAGAATTATATCAATCTTTTCATTGACAACAGATATCTCCAGACAGCAGTAAACGGCAAGCTGATGGACTCGGTGTAACTGAAGGACATTCAATAAAATTAGAGCTTTGAAATAAAACCACCAAAAATAATACTTAATGTTAGAATTGCATATGCTTTCATCCAAAAATCTTGAGATAATAGTGATCTACAGTGAAGATGAAGGATTCTCTAGAAGCTGATGTACTTGCAATCTGGCTTCTCCATCAGGATCCCTGAACACATGACTCTCAATGTGTCAAGGGTTCAACAGTATATGCAATATGTGTTGTTGGCATAATGGGGATAGAAATATAGTATTTTTATTTATACATTGTTAAATTAAAATTATACTTCATGTAAGTGTTACTAATTTGCAGCCTGAAAATACTTGCCTGATCTATTAATTTCCGTAACTGCAAAAGTTAGATTGGAAAATTATTGAAGCCAACTAAGGCGTGTTGCTGTATAACTTTTGGCAATACGCAACTACACTATCTAACAAAATTATTATGACGTAAACTTAGAATGTAATTTGACATGATATATAAACAATGTAATTTGTTATGCTACATCTAATGTTTGATCATGGGGCAGAGAAAAATAAAACCAGTATATTTCTTTAATTCAAATACTTAGAGACAACTGGTCTTTCTGTCTCCAAATCCTTCTGCATTTAGTTTCAAGTACACCAGGATTTGCTCCAAGTTTTGAGTATTTTCGATTGTTTACAGGCATTTTAGAATGCTATAAACAGGAGCTGCTTATAGTTTGTTTGCTAGGCATCATCCAATCAATTCATAGCCTTTCTGGCCAAGAGGTAAATACAAAAGACCCTTCAACCAGCTTGCTTTTCTGCCTGCCATAACTCAATATCTATTCTTGTCACTCAGGTCCACACCTCAAGATGTATGTCTTTCCCCTTTTTACAAAGGCAAGAAGGGGATAATAAAATTATAGCATCATCATGCTACTGTAACCATCCTTGTGGCAACCATCCATTGATATTAATGTAAGGATACCGCAATTGTCTCTTTGTTCTCTTTTATTCAATCACGCCAGCATCTTATTACAATGGATCTGAGGAGCCAAGAATCCCCTCCAGCTGCCATATATACCATTCTTTAAAACACAAGACACTGATACATGATCACTTTTGAAGCAGTATTCATGATCCTGAAGGCATTCATATTATATACAATGCCAATGGCATAGTAATATGTTCAAATTTCTTGCAATAACAAAGGGGTATCTGAGTTACAACATCATAGAGAATATAGAGACTAACCATGCACAATTATTTTTATCTAGAAAACATTTCAGTGTTGGTCCTAGATCTTGAAAGTTGTAATCAAATGGTCTTTATTGTTTCTGTATTGGGATGGTTGTAAATTGAGATATTTTAGATTAAGTTAAAATATAATTGGTTAATTCACGGTTAAGTGTATAATATAGCCTGTTAAAACTGAATTCTACATTCTAAAACCAGTCACAAAATTGAAATTTGTGATGTTAGAACAGGAATGTGAGTGAAATGCTAGTCTTGCTGATTCAGACTGCTAGGAGTTCTCGGAGATCTGTTGATATATCAGATATCCTTTAAAAAGATCTTATATTGCAGCTTTCATAACTGAAGGCCTTCTAGATGTGTTGGCACATGAGAATTCTGGAACTGTAGTCCCAACAGACATATTGATACCAGATTGAGATGAATGATTCTAGTAATTTAAGAGAATAAATATTTGTGTAAGCAAAGCTCATTGCAAAACCCAGAACAAACAAGCAAGCTGAACAGTTCGATATTCCTATAATATGTTACGGAGAAATATTAAAAATATAATTAAGGGGGGGAACCACAGATTAAATAACAACAAACCCATATTACAACAACATGCATTTTCAATTGCAGCATGTAGATTAGAATAATTGAAGCTGTTTTTCTTTGATGCCTAATATGTTTGCTTCTTTATTTATTGTTCTGCAACTAATACCTAGACCCGTGATGGCGAACCTATGGCATGGGTGCCACAGGTGCACGTAGAGCCATCTTGCTGGGCACACAAGCTGTCAGCCAACTTACTTCCAGCTGAGCATGCACATGCAATTGCGCATGCATGCATGCATGATTGCAGAGACCCAGCTGGTCTTCAGACCTCCACATGTGCGAAATTACAGCAGGAAATCCAGCTGGTCTTCAGAGCTCTCCTGCGCATGATTGTTCATGTGTATGTAAGTGCCTGCATGCAGCGTGCATGCATTGCATGTGCAAAAGCTGCATGTATGTGCAGATGATGCGGTTGTACATGCAGCGCACATGGAGGAGCTGCATGCAAGTGCAGATGGCATGCGCAAAGCACGTACTATTCTGCACTCGGTAAGTAAAAGGTTCGCCACCACTGACCTAGACACATTTTTGCTAATATTACTTCTAACACAAAATTGGTTTCAGCCCATCCTTCTAAATAACCCTTAACATTGCCTTCTAGCACAAATAAAAGATCTTTAGCTTTAAAAATGAAACAGAAACAGTTGCAAACAGTTGCAACAGAAACCTGAGCATTTTGTGGTGTTTGCCCAGATCAGATTTAAAATACAGCAGGCCTACATAGCATTATAACCCTATTAATCATATGCACTGCAAGAAAGAAGCCCTGAAAATTATAAAACACAAACATTAAATATCAAACAATAATTTTAAGCTCTTGTAGTATATTTCTTTTTTTATTTTATTGATTTTACTAAATTTATTATAGCCACCCAGTCCAGCAGCTCTGGGTGCTTACAAAATCTAATACAAGATAAACAATCGAAAATATGGACTAAACAATATGTCTGTATTAGTTTATACTGGTCAGCCTTATCCTATACCTGTCTAATTAAAAGTAAATCCTATTGCATAAAATTTATATTGATTAACAGTTGCTCTTATCTTTTGTTAATTTCTACTTTAATTCTGTTTACTGGTTATTAACGTATGTTTATCCTTTCTTTAAAACAAACTAAGTAAAACTGTCAATTAAAAAGTTCAATAGCTTTGGTTTGGTCGTTATCCTGCATCATAAACTACTTACAGGTTTGTTATGGAAATGATATAGGAGAGAAAGAATCTAAAAGGATACCTTAAAATGTTAGATTTGAAAAGTAATCATAACTTAAAAATAAATGCAAAAGGTCTTAACAGCTCTACTTAGCAATCTATCTTTTTTTGTAAAGTTTTTTATTTTCTTTTTCCACATTTCCAACAACATCACATATCATCAAGTCATACACAGTCAGACACATATTTATCTTTTTGAATGCACATTTGAACGCTATTTTCCTAGGATTTAGTTCATCCATTACAATATACTCTTTTGCATGTTGTAGGCTGTTCTTTTACCAGGGTCATCTACAGGAGGAATAAAGTTTCACCCGCTTTTATATGTGTTGTGTCAAAAGGGAGAGAAGACATTAATTGTATGTACATTTTGACTATTATAACCCACAATCACTGATGCCCCTGTCTTAAATACTACACAATCATGATAATGTTGTGTTAAATTTTGATTTTCTGCATCTCCCAGGATTGAAATTCAGTGGTTTTTACCCACTTCTGTGGCTGATGTGTCTCCCAGAATTTATATAAGATCAATACATTTTTTAAAATAGTTCTCATTCAGTTTGATGAAAACGCACTGGCTTTTAAAATGTCTTTTAAAAGTAAAGAGAATTTCAGGAAATTAAATGGATGGGGTATGGTGCACTTGAATTTATGAAGTGGCAAATTAGGTTGTACGAGTTTAGGTTCCATTTGTAATGAGCTCCATTATAAATTCTCCTCTCTTGTAACTTCAGCTTCTTTGGGTTGCCATGCTTCAGAAAAGACATCCTGCAGGATTTCCTCCCATTGAGCTTAGAGAGACCCATGTAGCCAAAGTGTCCTGAGAATTAGAGAAAAGCAACAGTGGTATTTTCCATCATCTCCAACAATAAAACAAACTCAACAACAACTTAAGAAAAACACCATGAGAATAAGGTAGAAAATCAGACATCTCTTTCAGTATGGAAGCCTTGAGGAAAGATATTTTTACTGTCATTAGACACCATCAGATTTTCACATAATATGATAAAAAAAGAAAATAAAAAAATGAGTATCATGTAAACAAGTAAAGTTATGTTGCAAGACTCATAAAGATCAGCATCAATAAAAATGTTCTGGTACTGAATGGAAAGTTCTGCAACACGAGAAGCAAAACAGGAGTAATCTTGATGGACTTTTCTACACCTAATTCTCTGCAATAGTTGCATTTTATGAAGCTTCCTGGTTCAGATCACTTCCTTATTGTTCTTACCTCATCTTCTGCCCTAAAAGACAGCAAAAATGAGAAATAGAACAGCATTATTGAACACACGATGCTCTCCTCCTGAGCTGTCATGTGGATTGGAACCAATGACAGAAGTGAGATCAAAGTGTGTAGACATGAGTGTTCACTGCTCTGATCCCTTTCATCAGAATCTTCAAAGCAATGTTACATCATTGCACCATGGGATCCTCCCTTTTGGAGGAGTAGGCTGCTTTCATCAGACTGACCAGTTTGACCACTACCCTCTCGCCTTCAGATGCCGCACTGAGTGGAATCCCTTCTGAAATGGCACCCGCTGGCATTTGTGCATATTTCTTTGAAAACTACATCTCTGAATCTGTATGTCTTGATTCTGAATCTTACACTGTAGAACAGGAGTGTCAAACTCGATATCATTGAGGGCCACATCACGGTTGTGTTTGACTTGTGGGCCAGGGTGGGCATGGTCATGGTGGGTGTGGCCAGCTCAACGTCACTCATGCCAGGGGTGTCTGTGGTGGCCCAAGCACTATGCCAGCGAAAATGGTCTCCTAACTCTGAGAAAATGGAGCTCGGATTGGCTTCAGAGGGTTGCAGGAAGCCGTCACAACCAAAATGGAGCTCAGGAGCTTATTTTCTCTGGCAGAGGCACCACGGACCAGTCCTTTGCTATTTCCAGAATGACCCTGTGGGTCAGATCAGATCCAGCCCTCGGATCTTGAGTTTGACATTCCTGATATAGAGACTTCAAAGGAAACAGTGTATGTTCTCTACTGGCAAAACTACTGGCTAGATCTGTTTTTTTTCCCAGCTGCCTAAGAATGCTGCTTGTTAACATAAGCAGACCATTCTAAATGTTACACTTTTTCAAGGGATTTGATTAGTACTATAATTAGACACTGGAGAATGTAACAAGAAAATTGATGTCAGATGTTGCCCTATCTGGAGATTATAGTTCTTATTACAAGAATATTAAAGAGTTTGCTCTCACAAAGGCTGACCTCAGCATTGGCAGGCAAATTTAATAGGGATGAGACAGCAAATTGGCTGAGAGAGTGAAGATAAGAAACAAATAAACTGGAATAATTTGATTGAACAATGCTTGCAAGCACACGTCCAAAGCATGCATACTTGTGTTGGATTTACAGATATAACCTCATGGCTAGGAAAAGGACAACATTGATTTTTAAAATCCAGATTGCAAACAGACACCTCTTGAAGCAGCATGGAAAGTCACCACTAAATGAAGGTTCAGGAATGTGAATGAAATGTTGGCCATGCTTGTAAATGTAAAATGTTTATAAATGATTACTTTTTCCCCAGCAGAAGAATCAGAATTCATAGAATTAGATGTTCATTTGCCACTTTATTATACAATACTTGGTTGTTTAGAGTAAGTTGTTTATTCATGGCATAAGTTAATATATATATATCTATATGATTATGTCTTTGGCCACAAATATATTAGACCAACGTCCCTCTGGTTGGTTAAGACCTACCAGGACATGTGCTTGGATCTCAGTGTGGTGAACTCTACTTTGAGACACATGGTTATCCCCTTGCTTCTAAAGAGATTTTTATTTGTCCCCCTTCTCAAGAAATGATCACTAGACTCAGCTAAAACTAAACTGGTTAATTTTTCATTCAGTCTTCCATCTTGAGTTAAGTCTTGTGGAGTCCATGGCCATGGTCCATAGCTATAATAGGTATTTAAAGGGGGTCCATGGTGAAGAAAAGGTTGAGAACCACTGCTGTATTATGCTGGTTCTCCTTCCTCTGGGGCTGGCACAAAAGATCCTGCCCTTGATTTGCAGGGTTTCACAGAGTTTGGTACATTTCCTATTCCTGATTGACATGTACTTGAAGTCGTTGGAAGAGGTCATCTAGCAGCATGGGAGGGTTTACATCTCTGCCCCTGGCTAAGGAAGTGCTGCTGTAGAAGTCGTGTCTCAGTATATAGAGGTCTAATGGAATGTGGGGGGAAACCCTTAGCTACAGGCAAAGAGATACTGCCTAGCCCTAGGGAATTATCAGATAAACTCAAGCTATATAAGAGACAGAGAAAGAGTATCAAAAGGACTCTTCCTAATTTCTCAGCTGTAAAGGAAACAGCAGGAGATTGTATTTTCAGACTTCCAAGATTCTGTTAATGTAGCTGTACAATAAAACTAGAAGTAGCTCATTTGGTCTGTTTTTTTATCTTGAATATCTAGAAAGGCTGACAGCTGCTTGAGTGCTGCTAATTGTTTTGTTTTTATCTTGGTTGCTTGTTATACTGTTTGGTTTTTTTAAATATGTTTTTTACATGTTTTATATTGTCTTGTTTTTTGGTTGTGATTGTTATTGTAAGCCATGCAGAGGATTATATTCAAAGTAATAAATAATAAAATAAATCATCTTATATCCTTTTATCAAACCATCTGGCTTATAAAAATAGGCCTGAAAAAAAATATTGAGGATGCAATGAGACAGAGAAGACAATGAGGAAGAAATAAAACAATGCCGAACATATGCTTCTTTCCAGGACCAGGCACAAATTATGTATGCAAAAGAAAAGGCATTTGTAATTATAAAATAATATATAATTTCAGTGACTGTTTCCTGTAATATTTAGGCAACAATCATTTAGAGAAGTTGAGTAAGGATTTTTTGAAGCTAGAAATCAGAAACGAGGTGAATGCATCAGGTAATGCTGGCTAAATGCTGTATGTGTTGGACACCCAGTCATCAAATTGTTTCTTTAATGGAGTAATTTAAGGGAGTAATTTCTGCAGCTTTTTTCAAACCCTGCTCATATCTTGTTTAAAACAGAAGTTTCCATACCAACTAGAAGAAGTGTTTTAGTATTGATAGAATTTAATAAACCAAAGTATTTCCTTTGTATCAGGTAGAATGGGGCTTGCCATTATAGTGAAGAAAAAAATCATAATCTGAATACCAAAATTTCCATGCAGCTATTTGAGTAGAATCCTGTGTATGTCCTTGAAAAAGTAGCCATCATCACATTTCACAATCAGCAGGCTGAATTTGACAAGGGATTGTTTATTATTTTTAGGACACACTATAACATCAAAGAAGCATTAACCAACTTAAAATATAAATGCCAGTACCTTTTACAAGGCCTCAAGAGGAAAAGACTTGTTCAATATAGTAGAGATATAAAATGTATCCTCAAGTTGCATTAAATATATTCTTGTAATCAAAGCTCTCAGAGTTGACAATTACTGCTATTGTTGGCCAAATCATGAAGCATGTATTTGTATAAACAAAGTTACAAAGTGCTAAACAATCTCTATATTTACAGTAGAAAGGGAGGGGGGGTTACCTGAATCACCTGTTAGAATATATATTTCATATAACTTGGATTGAAGCAGGCATGTTGTAAGTAAATGTAAAAGTGGCTCCACACAAGATCTCCTCATGAGATCTTCTACATTTTAAATGGATCCCCATTTAAATAAATAAATAAAAACCTTCAGGATGCAGGGAAAACCAAGATGGTTTCATCCCTTGGCAGAAAAAGAGCTTATTTGCCCATGCTTGCTTTACTGTTTGCTACTTTTCTCCCATCCCAGTTTGAACATGTATTCCCATATACAAAATGTTATTTGTTCAGGAGGAAGATGGGAAAGGAAACACTTTCACAATCTTAACCCTGTTTATAACTATTTGGGACTTATATCAGCCATATCAGGGAATTGTTTTTCCTTAAATTCCTGCATCTCTTACATGATCTTACAAATCAAAACTTTCTAGATCCAATGTTTAAGACTAATTCCACACAGTGCGGTATCACAAATACTTCTCTGATCCAAGATTTAATTAAATAAGAATGGTGTTTGGAAAGGATTGTACTGGCAGAGTGAAATTTGGAAACTATGCAAAAATGTTAATGTTCAAAATCTGGTTAATGAATATTGCTGAAGAATGATTGGCACTATAGCTTTGCAACACAAAGTGAAATGGGACTATCACCTATTAAGGTCATATACAAAGGTTAAGAATTTGAAAGAGATTTTTTAGTAACTCAACACAGACTTAACTTTTTCTCTCCCAGTTTCAGTGGTATCAATGCTGAGTTTGTAAAGAGCCTGTAAATATTTAATTAATATTTTATTTTGCACCTTTTATCACATGGAAAGTACTATTTTGGATTTACTTTGAAAAAAATCTTCTGACTGTAGGGGTGAACTTTAGATGAAGTCTTGTTACAGCAAGAAATTTATGAGACATTGGAGGACACTCATATAACAGTATGCCTCTATAAAAAGTATACTTTAAGTTGCTGCCTACAAGTGTGAGATGGCATTGGGTATGAACAATGTTGTTTAGGAAAAATCCCATTCAATTTATAGAAAACTCAAGCACCTGAAATAGGGTATCATCTGTGTATTTTTGCTCCTAATGCAATATATTACAGAATAATACCTGGGAGTTTGCTTCAGCAGCTTTACTGAATACAAATTCTTTCCTGTATTATGCTTCCAAAACTTTATCTTCAGATCATTTGGAAAACTTAAAAGCTATGCATTAAACCTGACTACCACTTACTGCAACATGACAGGCTGTGAGAAAATAGCCACTTAATATTCAAATTGATCCTTCTCTGTCCAATTCCCAATACTGTACAGAGAGAGAGAGAGAGAGAGAGAGAGTATGTATATTTACACAGCCACTATTCTACCTATTCACTGTTACTGTATATCTATTTATACAGCCACTGTTCTACCTGTTCTGGCTAGAACAAATCAGAGTTTGTAAAAGTAAGTCAGGAAGCAATGCTTTCATTGCCAGCCCAGCTTTTTCAAGTTCCAGATCCTACAACTTTCTAGTGTTATCACAAATATTCTTATTCCTACTACTCAAGCAAAAAAATTGCAAGAAGGAGGAAGCATCCTCAGCCAACTGAGAATTTCTAGCTTAAATCTGAGGTTAACAAATAAAAGATGATAACAGACTGCACACCCAATGATATAATTACAGACTTCCCAAAACACATAGAAAATACATTTCCAGCAAATGCTATTTGTGATGATAAATTAACTATTTCTAAATGTAATCCCTGTTTTACAACTCAAACTATAACACTGTATGAAAGAAATAAAACTTAATCAAAATTATGTTTGTGTACTTTGAGAATGTTCCTTTTATTATACAAGATCAAGAATTACACCACTCTTACATACATTCAGAAAATTGCTAAGCAAACCTAGCAATCAAGCAATGTTCAGACACTTTGGAAATCATTATTGATGCACTAGAAAGACTTGGTAATAGTCTGGCAGACCCAGCATCCTCTAGTCAGTGTTAATCATTCCTGGAAATGAACATGTTAGACATGCTGTAGTTCACTACTGTCAAATTCAATCATGTCACATGATGTATTGCACTGTTTTTGCCTTTGCGGAGTCAGGGGGAGCGTGGCTTGCACATGATGCATCCAGCCCATGGGCCACCAGTTTGACATTCCTCCATAGTCAAAACTTAATAGAACCCACACCACCAGTTGCATTCCATGAACCAGGATTATATTAAGCAGGAACCACAGACCTCACCTGAAAGATACCTAAATCATTCATAGAACAAATCGATAAACTTGAGCTTCCCTGCTTAGAAGCTATTTTTTCCTTCTGGAAATCCATGTTGAATGGCCCAGATTTTTCTTCAATAGGCTGATGGAAACTCAAAGCCAAGCCTAGCTATGCAATCCAAAGTAATCACCCTTAATAACATATCAAAGATAAAGGTGCCTTCTAAATATAAATTGTTCCAAGAAGGTTTGATATATATTGGGAAAATTCATGTTTTCTTTTTGTTTTATTTTAAATTGTATCTGACCCCTTACTGTAAATTCTTAATAAAGATGCTGAATTGAGAAAAGGAACCAATTTAATCATTTTGCGTAGCCTGATGTTTACCTGCATATTGTTAGTCTTCCGGTTGTGCATATTTATCTGATTCTTAAGGAAAAAATAGAAGTCTTAAAAAGAGATGTCCTCAGACCTACAGTAGCTTCTCGTGAGTTCAAACAGAAGTTTAAGAATTCTTACAAACCAAAAGAGTGATGGAAGCATGTTTATTTTTAAAATGAATAATATCAGCCTGTCCTACCTTGTAGTGATATAAATACTGACCAGTCCATCTTCTCCCCAAATTATTACATACATACTTTCTGATCTTTTTCAGAAATGACTTTGAAATTGTGTAAATATATGTAAAACTAAATACCATTCTGTCAAAGAGAAACAGATTTCAAAATAATTGAAAGAAAAAAGAGGATGCTATTTGCCTGATTTGAAGATATGCTCACACTGATTTCCTACTGATCCCTTTCCAAAAGGTAGCTCCCCTCTTTCTCTCCTTGCAACCCAAACTATCCTCTAATCTGTAGGAGATATTGGGGAAGCAAAAGAGACTGCAGTTGGAAAGAGAAGTCAAAAAAGCCCAAAGAACCAGAAAAACTCTTATTCCCAATTGCATGAATCTTCCCAAAGATGTGGGCATTTTTGATCAATGTGAGATTGAAAATACAAATAGAAGGTTAAATTGGACAACTCATCATAAGTATAATGGCAAGTAATAGGGAGAACTCTCAAACAGATTTTAAGAAGCAGACAATATATCTTCCTATGTCAACACAGTTATTATAGACTCTGATTTTGGGTGGTATATGCTGTACCTGCCAAGGTTGGAGTGATTCTCTGAAAATAAAGAGATTTGTTAAATGGGTACTCATGTTGATGGCATTTTGGGGACAATTATATTACTGCTCTCTCTTCATGCATTATTAAATAATAAAGAAAAATGATATCTTTGCTAGCAAATGTAGAGAACATATTACTTGAATATACAGTAATTGTGATACTCAAGTAAAAACATCCTGACTATGCTTGAAAGTTACAAAACTTTAGCATGCTGTAAAATCTCATTTTTGTTCCATTCCCAAAATAACAATTTAATTCTCCTTGAGCTTTGTTAGCATAAAAGTGAACTAGTTAATTGTTTACAATAACATTGATTACTATATACATACTGCATAATGTGCAATCAAATTATTTTAAATGTTTAAGCTGATTTCTGTCATACATACATCATTGCTACAACTGAGTTTCTCACTGCAATCATTAGTTAAGGATCAACGGACAAAAAAATATTCTACACAAAATCTTTTTTTTAAATACACTGTAACTTTTACACACTACAACTGAACTTCCCTAGAAATTTAAAAGAGTTTTCTATGTAGTTTCTCTTGCTATATTCAATTTAATTTCCAGTAAAATATCCACTGTTGAAAGCTAAACAACACTTCTCTGTTTTCAATTTGATTGTACAACATTCTTTCCCAGCCAATTTATGGGTTGTTTCAAAAGACAGAATTTGTTTTATATATTTGTCATTTCTTTGGACCTGAGAACTTATCTAAGCATCATTCTGTGTTTATATTTTGCAATCTGAAATCATGGCTCATTGTTTGGATCATGACTCCTTTTAACAATAGGCTGTATTATGCTTAAACCTGGGATTGTGGTTTATATGGGTTTAGTTTTTATTCTTGCCCTCAAAACCAAACAAGTACAAATCAAAAAATACTATTCTTTTATTTAAACTACTTTTTGATACTTTTTCCCCTCTAAAGCCTTTATCTGCCTAGCAATAATTTTATTTCTATATTCAAATCTATTCCAAAACAGATTTGCAAAATGCAAAACAAAACAAAACAAAAAAGCCCACCCTAAAAACAGAACAATTGAAGAAAATCTAATGATACCAAAAGGGGGGGGGGGTCTGAGAATGAGATAGCTGGACTTTTATATATTTTTAAATAAAATAAAAAACTCATAACTAATTTTTAAAAACACCTAAATGACAAACCCCAGATTGAATAGCAACAAAAACCTTCCTAAACATAGACAAATATTATATAATCAATAGAAAAAAGTCTAACTCCATAACATTAACAGTAATGTTGGGGAACTAGCCAACTGGGCAAGTGTTGAGTAGAACTGGCTACTCAAAACCATGGTACTGATCCTCTGAAAGACTGGTTCTGCCTCATTCTGCAAACTGTGGTTAAAACTAAAGCTTGCTTAACTATTGTAAAATAAATTAGCCTGTTTATGCATCTGCAACAAAAGACACCTTTATTCATGAATTCATTTTTAGCCTGGAAAAGTAGTCCATGAGAAGTAGTTTGATCTTGACATCTCTGGGAATTTAAGTTGCCCTTCGCTTGTTAATTGAGAGGAAATGAAACGAGATTCTGATTTGGCTGGTTATAGATTTTTCCCCACAATTAGAAATTTAGCTGTAGGAAAATGTCTTCTGTCATTATACCAAAGGTTACTCCTAATTCCCAAGTGCCATTATCCCCAGTTACCACTGATAACAGAGGCTTTGTTATCTAGGTAGCAAAGAGGCTTGCAATCAAAGAGACCTTGATAAAGGTCTTTTATAAAGACTTTGATAAAGATCAAGAGAACATACATCAACCCATCCCACTCAGTAAAGCAAATCCTGTTGGCCAAACAATTTCAACTGGCAGGATCTAGGAGGAGGGCCTTCTCTACCATTACTAAGTTACACCCCAGAGGTGGGGTGAGTCCCCACTCTTCTAATTTTCTGGAAGCATATTAAGACCTGGCTCTGACAATTAGCAAGAGGGGTCTAATAATGCAACTCTTGGGATGGCTGTTGATAAAGGTCACTCCTTCCAACTTGCCTAATTGCTTTTAGATGTGTGCTTGGGTCATTTTATTATGTTGTTGTAAACCAGAGTCACTTAGGTGAAATGGGTGGTGTAGACAATTAATAAATACATGAGCATATTACTTCTTTCTGATCTTCATTAATCAGACCACAGTCACAATATCACATCCAGTTCTAGGCAGCATATTTTAGAAATACATTTACAAACTAATTGCCTGTGCAGAAGAGGGAAGACAATATGTTAAGGAAGCTATAAGAAAGAAGATAGGACAAATGGCTGGATTTGGATTCATTTAGCCTAAAGAAGAGACTCTGAGAAAACATGACAAGATATTTTTCCAAGCAGCTGAGTTCATTTCATATTTATCACTCTTTTTAATTTTGTAATGCCACCATGGTCATTTGAATGAGGTGGCCTACAAATTAAAAAAGCCAACCAGTAAATTGAAACGATTGTCTTGAAGAAAGCCAGATG
Organism: Myanophis thanlyinensis; assembly: GCA_017656035.1. Lineage (NCBI taxonomy): Eukaryota > Metazoa > Chordata > Lepidosauria > Squamata > Homalopsidae > Myanophis > Myanophis thanlyinensis. Next base: position 15,213 of record JAEANM010009616.1, read on the forward strand.
AACTTGTTCAGCACTGTCCTACCATAGAAGCCAAAGCAAGAAATAAAAAATAAATAAATTATAAAAAAATAGTTGTTGGTTGGATTTTAGAAAGTATCTCCTAATAATATGTGTTGCTCAAAAATGGAAAAGACCACCTTGGGTGGTGATGGTTTCTCATCTACTGAAGCTGTTTAAGCAAAGCCTGAATGACTGTATTGCAAGTAGTAGATTCCTAAATTGGAAAGAAAATAAAATAGATTAATATAAGGTTTCCCCCCCCCCCCAAGCTTTACATTTTAGGTTTCTATGAAAAAAGTACTTCACAGCATAAGCATTGAATGCATTAACAAGTCCTTAAGCTTAATGCGTATGAGACTCTATCAAAGGGCATGGCTGCTGTAAGGAATTACAGACAACGGCCATATTCTCCTTGTAGACTCCAAAGTACCTTTTTGCCTCTGAAACTAAGCATCACTGAATGTAAAGATGAGGAATGTCGATCTAAGCCTGCAGAAGTGGCACAGCACCGTTCTTATCACATTTTATGCATTTTTGCTTATTTGGTTTAATTTCTGCTCTTTTTCTTCACATGGTGATGCAGAAATACCATTTCACCTGTCCTTATCTTTGCTGCAGTACTCTACCTGGCTGGAAGTATATAACTGCAGAATTTTGTTTGTACTGCCACTCAGTGGTCGATAGCATAGGAAGCATTATGAAAAGAAAGCTATAGAATGCATGTTGATGTAGAGACGATCTAGCACTGATGATGTTACCTAGTTTGGATAATGAAACGTCTGCAAGAAAACATACAAGCTCAGAGAGCAACAAGGGCCCCTCAGGATCAGGTATACAAACAGTACCTTTCTGTGACTGGCTAACACTAGATCAGCAAAACTGTGTATTTAGAAGTGCTGTTTCTGCTTATGCCTAAAAAATTTTTTACCAGGTGTTTCAGCCTAGAACAGACATGAGCAAACTATGGCCTGCAGGCCACATCCGGCCCATTGGGCTTTTTAATCCGGCCCGCCGAACTAGTTACTAGCAGAAGAAAAGTCCCAGAAGAAA
>JAEANM010009617.1:0-16261 GCA_017656035.1 Myanophis thanlyinensis
AGATCTCTCCTCAACTATCTTTATTCTCTCTTGGTCCCTTTCTATTGTTTGCTGTATGTTTTCTATTTTATTGTCCAGTTATGATAATTCTCAGGATACAGCAAAGTGACTGTGATGAGAGCAAACAATTATTTAAATGCTTCCGTTTCAGAATCAGGCAGGAGTGTCAGCCAGAGTTAAGCCATTCCTTAAAAATGGAATAATCACATAAAAATGTTTCAGGTATTGCATGAGATAATGAAGTTGCAGGCCATGTTGGTGTCTTGCTTGATTTTAAGACTTTGACAGAAATAAGTTCCACCCTGTTGAGTGAAATTTGTTGTTAAGAAAATCCATTCAGTGAAATCCTTATTTGGTATTTGAAGTGTTTATATATGATGTTTCCATGACAGGTGAACGATGCCTAGATGATGACACTTTCATGAAGGATTTATATCAGCTGAACCCAAATGCCGAATGGATTATAAAATCAAAAAATGGCTGAAGTTCTGAATCTATAAAGAGACTTTCTGCAACACTGTGATATATTCAGATGCAGCAAAATAAAAGGACATTGAATTCATTTGAAACCCTGCTGAGGGAGTATCGTGTTACAGAGTCAGCCTTCTGCTTCTCTCAAGTAAAGGACAGCTTTACTGCAGCAAAATTAACAGGACAGGAAGCTTTGTGTGATCTCACTGATTTTGTTGGAAGGAACTGAATCTGCAGTTCTTGTTATAAACACCACTGTGCCTTTGGTGTGGTCCACTGGATTGTTGTTTTCTTGAGGTCGCTCATGATAAGAGCCAGCACCAGTTTTCTTAATAAAGACATGTATTTAAAAAATATATATATATAAGAAAAGTTTTTTTTCATTGGTTCAGAACATTCTCAACTGTACTTTTCTGTCATAGGAGATGGTGGTGGTGTGATATGCACTATTAATATTAAACAGGCATTTGTTTGTTTATACTAGTTCAGTAACCTGAAACAATGTGCCCTTGCTATATCCAGGAATATATTTATTGAACATAATGTGAATGATTTGATATAGCTTTCTTTATTGGGTGGTACTTCCCAAGATCAGTAATAAAAATGGCAGGAAAATGAAGAATTGCAAGAAACCATGTCTCTTCTTTTTTCTGTACATCAAGAGTAATCCTGAGGAATTATCTACCATCTTTTAATCCTAATGAGTTTCATTTAAAAAAAGAAAAAAATAATTATCCCATTGATGTTCGTTTAATAAGCATAAGACAAAGTAATATGCAGTCAAGATCAGATATTTACACTTAGCAATTTAGACCTGTCAATGAATACTCCGAATGTTTAAATGCGTCAAGTGCGCTGGCTATTCATATCACTCATTTTTTCATGATCTAATGTGTAGCTAAGAATTCTGGGGTTTGTATAGGTAGTCCTCATTTAGTGACCACAGTTGCAACCAACGTCAAGTATTATGTCAAGTGATCACTGTGAAACCATTATGATCTTAGTTCAGCTTTCCTTTTCTGCATAGATCTATGAAATTTTTAAATGTGTGGATTGGTCACAAAGTTGTATCTGCACAGATTTCTCATTACTATCATAACTCTTAACGGTTACTAAATGAGGCAGTTCTAAATGTGGACTACCTGTAATGCCAACATATTTGGCGGGGATGCCAGATTGCAAAGACTGTAAAATGTGGATTTTTCAACAAAAATGTGGGGCACTTGACCTATGGTCTAAGTGAGAGCTGTCTCTGAAAGCCACAAGTCCTAGGACACTATCTAAACCTCTCCCCAACCTGTAAGTTTTGGTCTATTGGAAATGAAAGAAAACTCATTAAGTACATTGGCACTAATTCTATATTTATGACTATATTTAATGTAAGTTAAATTTATACTGAAGTAAATATATATTTTGGTCATTTATTCTTCCTAATATCTAGTTATTCTTCTGGCCATTTATTTTCCTATTGTATGAAGTGTTGTTCAGAGTTTTAAGTGCGACTCTTTGGCTAGAAAACAAAACATGCTTCTCCTCCTAGAAAGATCCACGGTCAATATTATATAATCCCAGGAAATTGTATCCTTCCCCTTCTATTGAGAGAGGGCTATTCAGTTTTGACATAGCTGACCTCTTTGATCTCTTTTTCAAACCAGCGGTCTTCTCTGTCCAAAATGTGGACTTTGCTGCCTTCAAAATGTGGCCTTTGTCTTTTAAATGCAGAGGGAGTGCTGAATCTTGTCCTGATGGGTTTGTTCTCCTATGTTGTCCCATGCATTTATGAAATGGTTATTTTGTTTTCCCAATATACACATTTGCACATCTCACTACATTGTACTGCATATATCAGGAAGAAGGCAAGAGCAAATCACAAAATGTTGCCAAGAAAACAGTGGTGGAATTCAATTTTTTTACTACCAGTTCTGTGGGCATGGCTTGGTGGGCATGGCTGGGGGGGGCTCATGTGACTGGATGGGCAGCTTCTGTGAACAGGGCAATAAAGATTAGGCTAGAAACAACACCAAAATGTTTCTTTCCTGCTTTCCTTACAGGATTAACCCTGTAAAGTGGAAAAAAACAAAAGGAGATTTCTTCTGACAATCAGTTCTCCAAACTGCTTAGAAAATTTAATAATTTTCTGAATTTCACCTCTGCAAGAAAACTGTAGGGCCTAATTTAAGTAGCCATCAGAAAGTCAACATTGACTTTCAAAACAGGAGTAAAATTTATTATATCTACTGCTTCCAAATTACTATTTCATTTTCATGTAAAAAACAACCAGCTGTCCAGATACTAAGCTATTTGGTTCTAATTCTTTTTTTTTTATCCTGATATTTTGTACTTTTTCCCCTTTTTGTGTAGGATTTTCCTGCATAGCTTCCATAGGTGGCAGCATTGATCTACATCTGGATTATAAATTATGAAGGAAGCCACACAAATTTATAAAATGGTTCAAAAAAAACAAAACAAAACAAAGCAAAACTGAAGAGATTATCTAGAAATCTTGACATTAAATTGCTAAAGAAGCTCTCCATCAATTGTTTGTAAAAATGTGAGACAAAAGTATTGGGAGAAAAAGAGATTTTAATGTGGTTGTTACCTATTCTGTAAGCATAAAATATTGACACACAAAAAAGGTTTAAAATGATGTCTGATGCAAGTTTTTTTCCTTTCTCTCCCTCTTTGCCCTTATATTATCTACCATACATCTCTTTAGAAAGTATCCACTTCATCCAAAAAGTTGTTCTTTTTCTAAAGCTTCTTCTTTCTTCTACAGCTAAGTCTATAGCTGCCCCACGGTGCTGATCAATTCACTATTTACCTAGGTTGTTGAGGAAAAGCAGTAAACATTTAAACGCTGATTTAGAGGAAAGTGCCCAAATATAGGACAACAATATTATGCAATAAAACTTAATGCGGTTTGAAAACTAAGTTCCAAGAAAATGAATTCTTGATGTCAGCTAGACTGAATTAAGCATTCCGAAAAGGAATCGTTCCCCCCCACCCCCACCCCCCCAAAAAAAACACCAGTTTGGGAGAACAAAGTTTTACTTTAAATTACATTCACAAGTACTAGGGGCCTGTAGGTCCCTATGAGGTCTGAAGTATAGTGAAGGGTTCCTAAAATCAGAAAGTTGTAGGTAGAGCTATTTGGATTTTGCATATGAATTTTCATTTCCATTCCCTTTTAACAGACACAACAATAGTGTGGACAAATAAGGATTGAAAGTAAACTGGCTGTGCATGGAGAAACAAGTTAAAACAGCTAGGAGTACAGGTAGTCCTCAATTTACAACTGCATTTGGGATCAGAATTTCCATTGCCAAGGGATGCTGTCATTGAATGAGTCGTTCCTGATTTTATAGCCTTTTGGTTGTGGACAGTAAATGTATCATCACAGTTGTTAAAAAAATATGGAATCATTAAGCAAATCTTGCTTCCCCTGTTGATTTTGCTTATCAGAAGCTGACTGGGAAGGTGAACAATAGCAATCACATCCTTGCTAGTTGCCATAAGCCCAAATCATGATCAAGTGTCCACAGGGATGCTGCAATGATCATAAATGCGACGCTGGTTGTAGGATACTTTTTTCAGCACTATCATAACTTTGAACAGAAAAGAAAGATTGTATATTGAGGATTATCTATAGTACAGTATCTGAAGCAACTGCATGAACCAAAAATATGACTTCAATGATTCAAAGAGAGAATATTATTTTATATGATATTTCTAAGCACCTCTGTTCAAGGCTTTGCTTGGCCCTAATTAGTAGAACTAGAAATATTAGATATAATTGTAACGATTTAAAAAAATATATTAGAAGGTCAGTCTAGACACCCCTATTCATTGAAGACTGGGAAACAAGGGTTGATCAAAATCTTTTCCTACATTAGGATTTCTACTGAAAATTTAGGAGGCTAAGAAGAGGATTTAGTCTCTTTTGAGTTGAAAAAAAGTACACAGGACACAAATAATAATAATTTATTAATGAGCAAAATGTCAGAGTCTGAAACAGAGCCATGCTCAGCTCAGTTATTAGACTAGTGTGCGAATCTGCAGGATTCATTCCCTTTTGGAACCGTGATCAGATGTGTGTGGTTAACAGATCAGAAGCTTCCTATGAAATGCTGATGAACTTCTAGCTAATTAAGAATTTTGGCTGGCAGCCAGTTTTTTTTTTTTAAATCTTTCATATTTTGATTGGTTTTCATACTTGAAAAGAATAAACAACCCATGATTAATTGTTTGATGGTTGTCGTTGCTACCCCCCACTTCCCCAAATTCAGAGCAGTTTTCTTCTGATACAAGCTACTTGATGGATTTTTAAAAAATATCAATGCTTAACAGTATTGTCCACTCTCAGGAAGTCTGGTAGCGAAGAACATGTCATTTTAGCCTTTTCTTGCAGGGCTAAGCTACTTCCAGATGAAGTTCCAGAATCCAGAGGTTGTTTTTGGAGAAAATTTACTTGGCCCTGAATGTTCTTCTGATTTTATTTCTTACAGGGTTATGTGAGATCATAGATACCAACAGAATCCTAGACATGCTGATTGAGAAGGTAGCCTTATTGTTTTCAATGGGCCTTACAGGATTGCAACAAAACCCAAGAAGCAAAATGAAATGGAGCAATGTGGCTGCAATTGAAAATACAGTGATCAGCTCTCAGGTCTTGGACACGGAACTTCAAATTGGTGGATGCCACTGCCAGTTTTCCCCACAGTGATCTTAATGCTAAGAAGATTTTTCTGTTTCTAGGATACTATAAATACAGTGGTACCTCGAGATACGAAATTAATCCGTTCCAGGGTGGCCTTTGTATCCTGAATTTTTCTTACGTTGAAGCAGCCCGTCCAGCCAAAACGTGGTTTTGGCTCCCCCCTCAGGCGGACAAGGATTGTGTTTTTCGTATCTTGGAATTTCTTCGTATCCTGAAGCAAAATAGTTTTCGAGAGATCCTTCGTATCTTGGATTTTTCGTAACGTGAAGCATTCGTATCTCGAGGTACCACTGTATAGTGAATTCTGTTACATGTGACTTTGCTTTTGTTGCTTTTTGTACTGACCTTGGGTTAACTTGGTTTCTCTGATTGTCTTAAAGCATTTACTCCTTTACCTTAGCAGTTGCAAGGAGTCCTTTCTGGAACTGAGACTGTTGCAGACTGAGTTAGATTCTAAAGATTTAATGGATGACAGAAATCAGAATCAATGCAAATGGCAAGGTTTAATGGATTTTTTTCTATTGGTTTTATTCATTAAATGTTTACACCACAACATAATAAAGCAATATGAACATATGAATAAAAACACAGATTAAAAAGAGTTAAGAACAAAGTTAAAACCAAGAGATGAAAGTGGAATTTAAAGTTAAAATTCCTTTTCTGCTACTGCTTGGGTTGCTTTTGGGAGAATAAATCAGGAAATAGTTGCATAGTTTAGGCATCAACAAGGTAAAGATTGAGAATTGGTTGTATCATTCAGTATCTAGCAGGAATCGGGTGCCAAATTTAGACAGAAGCAGGAAATAATCTAACTGGGATTATAGCAGAAAGCTCTTTACAGGTTTTGTGGCTTTACAGAGAAAACAAAGGAGAGACAAGCAGTCTTGGTGCCTAATTAAAGTCCCAGTTCATTCATTGTCCAGAGGGTATGGCTGCCTTTACAGAACCAGCCAAACCTTCCAGGCAGATGGGCGAGTCAGCAGCCAGATGTTTTCCTCTTCTTTTAAATATATACATTTTGGGGTACATTTAAAATATGAAACATTAGAGTATATATTTTCCCAGGTGGGGAGAGGAGACAGTTGGCAAGAGATAATGGTGTAAATCAACTTTCCCACTGATGTATTTTATGAGCATATTTTTGCATGTTATTTATTTAGCAAATTTATATTGCTTAACTCTAGATAGAGAACAAATAGAGACAAAAACACATTTTAAAAAAATAATAAAACAATACCAATTTGAAAATGATTGAGCCACTTGATAAATACACAACAACATCTATTCTATAGTGGGTTAACATCTTGTTTCCCGCACCTGGAATAAAAATCAGGCCCACTAGGTCATCCAGAAAGGCAGAAGAATTTGGGCTTATTCCATAGGGCAGCTGCTGCATCAAAGAAGATACCCTTCCTGGGCCCCACTAAATGATCTTGTTTTACACAAGGAACTCAGCCTCTTCTTTGCTACCTAACAATTGCGGGGAGATGAGGAGACATCATTAGAGATAGATAGCCCTGCAAGTAATTTGGTCCTACATCATGCAGAAATTTAAAGGTGACAGCTGCACCTTGCATCACACCCACAGAATCTTACCAGAAGGTTCTTGTAGCATGGGGTTATGAGATATAGATCGAGTGCAGCTTCCAAATGCTTTTTAAAGGCAGCCCTATGAAGAGCATGTTGCAATAGTTCAACCAAGAAGTGACTAAGTGCAAAATATAAATTTGCACAAAGGCCTTTTGGGCTACAGCTGCCATCAGCTCCTTTAGGCAAAACTGTGTCTCCAGGTGAGCTCCCAATTTTCCCACCAGCTGCAGAGGACTGCTATCCTATATTATCCTATAATTAATGATAGATCATTTCCAGATCTGCCTCCCTAAATCTTCAGTTTTAACAGAGTTAAGTCAAAGCTTGCTCTTTTTTATCTACATCCTCACAGCCCTAAATCACTGAAAATGAACCTTGACAGCATCACTTATATAGTCTGGAGCAAAGATGTAAAACTGAGTATTATCAGCACTTTGCTTATGCTTAACCTTCTGTTGATGAATGACCTGACCTAGCAGCTTCATGTAGATATTAAACAGAAGTTGGGAGAGAATCAAGCCTGAAATACACACAAAATAAAGGGTTTTTGAGCTAGATATCACCTACCTTCCAACTCTGTCTTAAACTTTCTCAGAGGAAGGAGGAGAACCACTGTAAAATTGTGGCCCTCTCACTTCCAATCACTAAAGCTTAGAAGGATACCATGATTGACAGTATTGAAAGCCTAGGGGAGTGATGACAGATACACCACTCCTGTCCAAAGAAACCAGAGGTCGTCTATAGGCATGGTCAATGCTGTCTTAGTACTATAACTCAGCCTGAAAGTTGACCGAAAAGGGTCTAAATAATCTATTTTTATTTATTTTTTAAAATTAATTTATAATATGACATACAAAGAGAATACCAAAGTAAATATTAGGGAAATTAGGGAAGGAAAAAGGGAAGCAGATAGTGGGAGAAAGAAAAGGGGAAAGGAAAAAAAGGCACTGACTTCCCAAAAAGGGTCTAAATAATCTATTTTTGTTTCAGGGCCCTTTGGAGCTGCAAACCTATCACCTACTTAATATCCCAAAGATGTTTTTTTCCAAAGGTTTTCCTTTGAAGACATTTAGCTTCTTCGGTTCTCATCTGACAAGCTTCAGAACTGAAGAAACTTCTTCGATGAGAAGCAAAATGTTTTCAAGGAAAAAACCCAAGAAAGTCCAGTTGCCTTTGGAAAAAGCACCTTTGGGACAGCCATGACATGGATGACTGAGAATCTCCATAGACACTCACTTACTCAATAATCTTCCTTTTTTAGAGACCTAAACAAAATTGTTCAGTTCTATTTGAATCTAGCAATGGCTTTTAAAGATTAACTCCTCATTTTTTCAAAGAAGCTATAACATCTCCTTACTCAAAGAAACATTCTCCTTTGTTTTGTTCCAATGATAAGTCCCCTGGGAAGCTTTGTAACTAGTCAGGAGAGATATAGCTATAGAACATAGGGGGGGAAACTCAATGTCCCATTTTTAGGGCCCCAACTCCTGCCAGATAATCAAGCAAAACTATAATTCAATCCATTCCATTGGAATTGGACAGCCACAATCAATTCCAAGCAAACCAAATGACTTTATTCAATAGATTCCTAGAATAGCCCTTATAGTAAGACTAGTATAGCCCTTATAGCAGGGGTGTCAAACTGGCTGCCCACAGGCTGGATGCATCACACATAGGCCCTCAAATACCCCAGTTCCGCCAATGGGAAAAATGTCATGAAATGTCACATGATGGGAACATGATGTCGCGAGTTTGACACCTGTGCTTTATAGTCTTCAGTGGTTCCCCAGTTTCTCCTTACTCAGGAAGAACTAAGATACCTAGAGCAAGATCAGATACAACAAGAGCAGAGAAATAAGCAAAGAAGAGTATGCCACTTTTTAGGAATGTATCAATCCATTTGCTTTCTATCTTAACAGGTTTATATAGTATAACATACAACAAATTTTATCAGCTCTTGTGTTTTACTTTGATTAAAGTGTCTCAGAATTTATTTATTATTCATTTATTTGTATTTCACATTTCTGAACTGCCCATTTCTCTCAAAGAGGGACTCTAGCCAGTGTATAATAAAACACTGAAATATAAAACAGCATATAAAAAATTAAAATGTTAAAAGTGTGTATGCTTTTATGAATACTGCATATTCATTGTTTTGCACATTATATATTACATTAATTGAAAACCACATTCAAGTATAACCATTTCTAAGCTTGTCTGCAATTTTGTGAAGGCATAAGAAAATCCTTGATCCTTACCGTATATTTCAGAAGAAAGGTCCTTGTGGTTAATGTAATAAGTGCAACCTTTCAGTTCTGATCAAGGACAATTGCCTATTCTATTTTCCCTATGAGCAAAGTCAGGTGGATACTGGTGAAGGATGTTCATATTTATGTTGAATATTTGGAGAAGTGAGTAGGGTTCACCTCCAAAATACATATATTTTTTATCTTTCCCTTAAGAGTTACATATGGAATGGAATCCTAGGTGGGAAACATTTCTGTCTAGCTAGAGAAGAGCTAAAGGACACACTTTTCTGTTTCATAGTTATTCAAGGAGCTGATCCATGAGACCAGGTACATCAAAAGAAGGGGATTATAAAAATTCAAGATGGTGCCATGACAAAGTGATCAAGCACTCTATCCAATGCACGGCAAAAAGAGGCAAGGCTTTGACCATGCATTGTGGATAACATCTTGGCATTTTTCACTCTTCCTCTTTATACATGACACTGAGGAAGCTTAGGCCAGTGACCTAAGACTAGACTCCTCTCATCTGTCATTGATTTTTTTGCCAAAAGAGTAAAACCATTTAAGCAAAGTGAACAATTTAGATTGCCTTGAGGACACACAAGCTATGCATGATAAGTCAGGAGACACACTCCAAAAGCAGACAGAACCAGGATTGAATTCCAGGAATTCTAAGGATTGAAATAGATGCTTTAAACATCTGAAAGACTTAGAGAATCCGCTTTACCAGTTAAACCTTCAATCTTACCAAAAATACAAAGAAGAGGGTCAATTTTTCAATTCATTCTTGGGTGTTCTGTGGGCTATTCAAGGTGCTGGTAGGCCACATAACCCAGGCTGTACATTTGTTTTCCTAATTTAAATGAAGCAGAACTTCATTGTGGAGATAATTAAGGAACTCTAGATCCCCTTAGTAGTATTTCAATTCAGTTCAGGTTTATTTATTTATTTATTTTTCAAAATTTATATACCGCCCCCTCTCCCAAGGGACTCGGGGTGGTGCACAGCAAATAAAAAACATACATACATAACAATCTAAAAAACTAATTAAAATAATTATATGAGCTGATACTATTTAAAATTAAATTAATTTAGTGTTAAAATCAACAATTAAAATGAATTAAATTTAAAATTTAAAATCCCAACTAACTTAACAAATTAAAATTAAAATTTAACCTTAAGGTATCAGGCCAGGCCGGCTAGCTGGAAAAAGTGGGTTTTTAACGCACGTCAGAAGGCTCGGAGGTCAGTGATGGTCCGAATCTCAGGGGGAAGTTCGTTCCATAGGGAGGGTGCAGCCACAAAGAAGGCTTGAACCCTCGGGCCTCTCAGGTGACATCGGCCCAACGGTGGAACCCCGAGGAGGCCTGCTTTGTGGGAGCGCACCAGTCGGCTGGAGGCTGATGGTGGCAACAGGCAGTCCTGTAAGTACCCGGGTCCCAAGCCATGGAGTGCTTTAAAGGTAAGTACCTACACCTTGAATCGCACCCGGAAGACCACAGGAAGCCAGTGCAGCTTGCGCAGGAGAGGTGTAACATGGGAGCTCCGAGAAGCTCCCATAATTGCCTGCGCGGCCACATTCTGCACTAACTGCAGCTTCCGGATGCTTTTCAAGGGGAGCCCCATGTAGAAAGCATCCAGACGGGAAGTCACAAGGGCAGAAGTGACTGTGCGAAGAGCACCCTGATCCAGAAAGGGGTGCAACTGGGCAATCCTTTGGACCTGGCAAAAAGCCCCCCTGGAGACGGCTGCAATATGTTCTTCCAATGACAGCCGTACATCCAGAGGACACCCAAGTTGCAAGCCCTCTCTGTGGAGGACAACATTTCATTCCCTATGTATGCCTAGAAGAAAAAAGGACACAACTGCATCATTAAAATAGCATGTGTATTATTATTTTTATTAGTAATATTACTTTTTAATTTGAGATTATTTTTATTTGGAGCTAACTTGTGTTCCTGGAAAAGGAAGATGTACGTACTCTTGCTGCTCTGCTAGCAGCAATTTTATATACACCATTATATTCAATGAACAAAGTACAGATTACCAGATTTAAAATACAGTTCTAGTGCCTTATTCTGAAGCATCCATGGTGAGTGCTTCCTTTCTTGTATCTAGGAAAACTTTAGGAGGAAAAAAAAAATGCCTCAGCAGCTTTTAAACTGATTTATGTAAGCAAAACAGACCATCTGGAAAAGCACTTGGTTTGAGCCAAGTTATCACCTCTAATGCTGAACTTGGAAAGCATTCCTCCTCAATACTGTAGAATAGAGGAGATGCTAGCAAAGGGGGCTAGTGAGAAAAGTGAGACGAAACCTTCATAGGAACAATGGAGGGCCTTCACAAGACCCAGAGAGCTAAATTTCTTATATTTGGGTATTGGAATGGGGCGAAAACTGAGGATTTTCTAAGGCGTTCTTGACTGGAAAAAAGCAACGTTTGCAATTTATGTAGTGAAGTGCTACTTTTGCAATGTATGTAGCCTTATAGCTAGGAGTTATACATTGAAATTCAGTTGCTTGTTGGAAAAAAAATTACAAGTGACATTAATTCAGAAGAGATTTTTAAGAAATCTTTTTTATTTAATTATAATGGCAAAACCTCGTAGAAGGTGTAAGCACTTTTTAATTGGTTGACCTGAGTACCTCCCTCCACTTGTATTAAAATGATTAGGAAATAGCTTGGTGAGTATTCTTAAATTAAAATCATTTAATTGAAACGGTGGCCTAAAACTAAGCAATTGAAGCAGATGGGAGCGCGCCTTAGGATGACCAGAAAGGACAACCTCCCACTGATTATAAAGACTGTACATGCTTAAAAATAAAGTTAGCCTTTTGTATAGAACTATATGAAGAGGCACAAGGCATTCAGCAAGATAATTGGGGTGCCTCATATTGGTGGTCACAGATGGTCAATTAGCATCCAAAACCTGAAAGAGAATCTGCACAAAAATGTCTTCAGAGTAGCAGATTTGAAAAGCCAGTTGGGTGATGATGGGCTTTCAAACGGGGTGTGTTTGTATTAGCTTGCAAGAACAAAGTTCTATGGAGCTTGATTTCATCTAGTGATGTAAGCATGCTAATGAGGAATGGCTCTCCAGGACTTCAAAAAGGACTTTGAATCCAGGACCTCTTTGGAGAACAAGTGCTCCAGCAGCACTTAGAAATAACGACATTAATAAATATACAGGAGTAACTTTTCCACATCAAATATATTTTAGTCCAGGTGAAAGGAAAGAAGCCAACTTTATCCTTCTGTTACTCTGGATTTTCAACCTTAGTAAGAGCTGTGAAAACAGTAATATATACTGTATATAAAATGATTACTTTTCCACATCAACTGGCATTACTCCAGTCATGTTCTTAAAACAATATAGATTGAATGGACTCGCTGATAGGAAACGGCAAAGAAGCAATTTAGAATTACAATAATAAAATGGATGGCAGTTGCTCCAGTCTATTCACCATGAATTACCTTCAATACATCTGGCATGTCTGAATTTCTAGTGTGGTTTCCTTGTAATTACCAAGTTGCCTTGAAGGGACAGTAGTTCCTCTATCAGCCTTTTAAATTAAGTCCATGGAAGTTGCAAGAAATGCTTATTTAGGTAAAGGAAGAACACTAGCAAAATGAAAACAGAAGCTAAAGCACATTAGGTATCAAAGAAAGGATGTAACAAAGTTAGTGCTCCATCTCTTTGTGGGATCTGCAAAGCAATTCTTCTGAAATACTTTCTCACAATAAGAAAAGCTATTCTTTACTCTGTGATGATTACAAATGGGTTTTTTAAATGAAATCCAATGAGCAGCTGTTGTAATTTGTTACTGCACAAGGCCATAGTTTACATTATCCTTTTTGCCAGTCTTTGGAAAATAAGAAAAATGTAGCCGAAGGTGGGCGTGCCTGGGTGTGTGTGTCATGTGACTGGGTGGTCAGTTTCTGTAAGCAGGGCAATAAAGATGAGGCTAGAAACATCAGAATGTTTTTTTTCCTGCCTTCCTTACAGGATTAACCCTGTAAAGTGCAAAAAAACAAAAACAAAAGAAGATTTCTTCTAACAACCGGTTCTCTGAACTGCTTAGAAAATTTACTACCTCTGGTTCCAAACTCCTAGAAGGCTACATAAAAATATCTTGCGATAGTGATCTCAAGAAGTTGAGAATTTTGTGTCATGAAAAGCCACAACTTAATTTTCACAACTGGGCCACAGAGTACAGATGTCACTAGAGAGGCTACTTCTCATTTTTCTTCTTCAGAGGTTTAAAGAAGATTAAGGGTGATATGTTTATACTCTGAAAATATTTAGAGTAAACATTTTTCATGGAGATATGAAAAATGAATACATTTTTCCATGTGTTGTGGCACATGGTTTCATGGAGAGGTATATTGGTCTTTTTGTTCCCTTTTTGCTTTGTTGCTTTGTTGTTGTTTTTTTGCACAATGAAATGTCTGCAGGAAAACAGCCAAATGCAGAGAGTACCAAGGAGCCCTCAGAAGTTGTTTTTATGTGTGTGAGAGACTATTATAATCTGGCCTTGTCCCTAGAATTTTACTGGGATTCAGTGACATTTTTCATTTCTAAATCTGCTATATTTTTCCTGTGAGGGCATCCATTGTTTTTCTTAGCAGCAAAAATCCCTTAAAAAGGAAAGACAGATTAAACCCACAATGTCATTTGAATAATAGTGCCAGAAATCATTCTTTCATCAGTTATGCCTAAAGTGAAAATATCAAAATCTTCACATGTGTATGTCTGCTGATGTTTGTATTTAGTGGAGTGAATTAATTAGCACGGAAGAAGTATTTTGAAGATAAAACACATTTTGTAAAGACTAAGCATTAATTTTGTCACAGCCTTGTAATCACCCCCAGATGCTCCACAAATTAGTTCCCTAATAAGACTTTAATGGTGCTCATTTATCTTTTCCATATCAGGTGTGGGTCACACTTGTTAAAACAGCTTTGTGGATTCTTCTTTCTCTTAGGTAAGGAATATTTCCATAAGCAGTGTTTAAATTGCTTTTAAGTTTTTGTGTGCTGATCATGTCGTCAGTTCATTCTTCATTCCGAACAGAAAAGTATAATCAATTTAAATAAATACTCCTGACCATATTGGTTTTATATTCATCTTACAAATCACTTAAGCAATTTATACATTAAGCTTTCCCCAATCTTCTGGTCTCCCAACAAGGTGGGGCTTTTGGAAATCCCAGATAGGATAATTACTGTATGCTGTTTGGAATTGGGATTGGAAATTGCTGCCTTAAATAACAAATGCAATGAAATGCCTTTAGATTATACAATAATTAATCCACTGGTAAGCAAAAGTGATTAATATATCATGATACTTAATATATAATAACTAGCATGGCAATTGTAATCTGTTTTAAGTTGAACAAAAATAATCAGTGTGCTATGTCTATTAAAATGTGATATTTAGATACATGAGTGGAAGCACAGTTTCAGGAAATGACACTCAGTTTTTCACTTCCTGAGTATATCTGCAGTCTGGTGTCCAGGTCTGGGTCCCAGATATTTAAGATATAGAAACAAAGATAGATTCAAAGGGGAATGGGGTCCAACAGAAAATGATAGTAAGATGATAGTATGGAAGCCAAGTTCTTTGAAGGAAAAATATGTTTTCTTTAAAGGATGCTGTCATGTGACAAGCTTGGAAAAGAGAAGTCTATGTAGTCTGGAACATGAGCACACACTTGCGAGATTAGAATTGTTAGGAAGAAGAGGGAATATATTTTCTTTAATCTCAGAAAATGGACTACATTGAACGGGCTTAAGTTATAGCAAAATAAACTCACCTCAATATTAGGAAAAATATTAGCATTGGAACAATTAACTTGAAATCAATAGTAGTAGATGGTCTTTTATTATAGGTCTTCAGAAGTTGGAGAATTTCCTGGTGGGGATGTTTTGTACCAAAGCAGGAAGAAGTTCCAGATGTCCAGTAATAATTTCTGCAACTCTGTAATGCTGATATTTCACTTGAATGCTGTCTACCTAAGGGAAGATAAAGCTGCTTGATAGGGTTTAGATCTTGTGCCATTGTTTTTGTATATAAATTATCCATCCCTCTAGAAGTCATGCTTTGAAATGTCCTTTGACAAATACACGGATCTTGGTTTATTGGTTTGAAGGATCAGGTCTTGTTTATCATCAACAACTGAATACTGAAACGAGAAGGATAAATCACATGTAATCTAAGAGATCCCACACACCCACTTGAGTCTGTTTCTGTTGCTTGAAGTATTGTAGCAGGCCTACTTAATTCTGTATCAGCTTTGTTCCCTATGCCATCCGTCTGGTAAACTCACAAGATTTGTTTTCTCGCCATGTATCGGTATATATCCAAACTAGGCTGTGTTGCTTCTGTGTCATATAATATATATGGGTATATGCAATTGTGTGACCATCTGAGAGCTGTATGCAATGAAATGTCATTTCACTGTATGCTGATTAATGTGCATTTAAAGTGACAATAAAGTTATTCTAAGTCTAAAAGAACATGTGAAGGTCAAATGTCTTTTGAATTTGAAACTAGGCTCTTTAATAGTTAAAACAGGTTTTTTTTTAAAAAATGAAAATATATAATGAAGCTGTTCACAGTTAAAACAACTTTTTTTAAACTCACCAAGAATGGATTTCCATCTACTTTACAGTGCTCACTTACGGAAGGCACTTTAATATTTTCTTGTCAAGTGAAGAGGTATTTGTTTTAAAGTGATTGTTCCAGCATGACAAATCAATGATCCTCTGCAAGCAATAAGCCAGCTAGTGAGCAGGGCTGTCATAAAGCATGTGCTGGTACAAGTGTTTCAGAGTTTTTTATCACTTCCCGCATAAGCAGGAAGTGACAGGGTGGCACAGATCTTTAAAACTGGCTACGGCTGACTTAACCTAAGTACTAACAAGGCTATTTAAATGTAACAATCTGTTCTAGTTCCATTCCATTAGAGTAGAAAATGAGATTTGGGCACTCTGTTTGGTGGAATAACTTTATCCCACTGTGCTATCATCGCATGAGCTTTAGCCAGCAACCGATCTTGAGTTGGATAAGTACCTTGAGAGTTCGTAGCCATGTCCTGCACTGCCAGACAGTGCTGAGATTTGCAGATAATGGACTCTGATGCAGGAAAGCATCGGCCGCGCGGGCAATTATGGGAGCTTTTCGGAGCTCCCATGTTACACCTCTCCTGCGCGAGCTGCATTGGCTCCCTGT
>JAEANM010009618.1:0-16261 GCA_017656035.1 Myanophis thanlyinensis
AATAAATAAATATGATAAATAAATAAAAATAAACTGAGTGAAAGGTGGTACTTCTCCTAATCACCTAACCAACTTCAGAATGAGATGTCCTCCTGGGGGGTGGGGGGGCAAGCCAGCTGTCAGAACTGTTTTCAGGCCCTTTTGGAAGGCCAAGAGGTAGAGAGCAGATCTCACTTCAAAGGGCATGATGTTCTTGGAGCTATGGCAGAGAAGTATCTTCTCTTGGACCCCACCAGCTGGAATTCCTTGGCTGGCAGAATTTGCAGTATGCCCCTTCCACTAGACCGAGTGAGGCAGTCCAATCCCAATGATCATGTGATAGTTCCTCAGGAATCCTGGACCTATGCCAGGAATACTATCTGTTTCCCCCCAAAATACAGACTTTTCAATGCATTACCCGATGTTTTATACACAGTCTGTCTTCACTGTGAAGTGAACAACTAAAACTCTTTCCTCTGAACAGTGAAGCTACTCTATGTTGAAGATCTCAGCACAATGTGGAAGGAACTGCAAGGAATGCAACTTCCGTTATTCACAAGTTGCATTTTTCTTGATCATCGGAATGGAGAACCAAAGAGAATAAAAGTAAATTTTGTCCTAGAAGCCCAGAGACCAACCAATCATTAATGCACATCCAAAGAGAAATCAACTATTAATCTAAAACCGGGACAGCTGCTGTTATACAAACATACTATACAGCAAAAACACTAGCACTTTGCACAATGTATATGTCAGCATAATAAACAGAAGTTAGAGACTGAAAATTCATCATTATAGAGTAATGTTACTTAGAAAGAAATGTTCCTCTGTAAAACTGGGAAAACACAGAAACTTAAAAACAATTGCCTTTGCTGGGATGAACAGCTCTTTCCCTAACAGTCCATTTTGACTGGTTATTTATTCATGTATTTGATGCTGAAATATACATTTAGTGAACTGCAGAAGTCAGATTCCTAAGTGCCACCATTGTATGTTTAGGCAGCAGACTAGGCAGGACTGCGAATGGCGCATAAGAAAACTTCAGGTATCCAGAATTTCTGCTGTCCTGGATCTCCCTTACACTCTCTAGCTTTTTTTCGAATAGAATTTACTATTTTCCTTATTTACTTTAGCAAAAATAACTCCACCAGAATTGGGCTATGGATGACGGGACTAAAGGTCACTGTGATAGATCTATTGTGGCACTTGTTCTATAGCAGAGGTAGGGAACTATGGTCCCTTTATGACTTGTGGACTTCAACTCCCAGCATTCCTGAGCCAGCCAGCCTTTATAAAAGGCTATATAGTTCCCCATCCCTGTTCTACAGTTTTAGTTGCTCTCCCACCTTACCTTAGCAGGAAACTACAGGTAGCCCTTGACATACAACCATTTATTTACTGACCAAAGTTACAAAGGCACTGAAAAAGTGACTTATAGCTAATTTTCACACTTACAACCATTGCAATATCCCCAAGGTCATGTGATCAAAATTTGGACACTTGTGAACTGGCATGTATTTATGTCAGTTCCCGGGGTTGTGTGATCACATTTTGTAACTTCACAACTGGCTTCCACCAAGCAAAGTCAACAGAGGAAGCAAGATTATGCATGATTCATTTAACACCTGCAGTGATTCGCTTAACAACTTTGGCAAAAATGGTCATAAAATGGGACCAAACTCACTTATTAGTGAACTCAGCAACAGAAAATTTGGGTTCAATCGTGTTCGTAAGTTGAGGATTACCTCTACTGTCAGGTTTAGTGACCGTAGTCAAAAAGCAGACTCTGAACATCACAAAAAGGAGATTGATACTATAGATTACCTCTCTTTGCAATTACATGGAGGAAAAAGAGGGAAAAGACTTGCTGCCTTGCAGAGCTTTGAAAACTCAATTCCTTCCAATTCCAGCCAGCATGGCAGTGATGAAAGACTGAGAGCTTAAGTCCAAAAGCTCTGGAAGGTACCAGATGGTGGGCACATTGGGGAAAGTTCCAAGGTTTTGCAGCCTGAGCCCAAGAATGCAAATGCTATGAGCACATATCGTTTTTCATCCAAAGCTTAGTTTCAACCAGACAACACAGAAGGTGAAGTGAGAAAAATCTCTTTTGTATTCGTTAAATTAGTAATTTTAGGTCTGCTGCCAAGCTATTCCTGCATCTTAATGTCTTGCTGTGCAAAGCCAAAGGCGAATGTTTGCCGAGTCAGCATTGTGAGAAAGGGAGTAAAGCAGAGATGAAATTCAGCAGGTTCGTTAGAACTGGTAGTAAATTTTCTAAGCAGTTCGGAGAACCGGTTGTTAGAAGAAATCTCCTTTTGATTTTTTTCATTTTACAGGGTTAATCCTGTAAGGCAGGCAGGAAAGGAACATTCTGGTGTTGTTTCTAGCCTAATCTTTATTGCCCTGCTTACAGAAACTGCCCACCCAGTCACATGACCACCCCCAGCCACGCCCACCAAGCCACGCCCACAGAACCGGTAGTAAAAAAATTGAATTTCACCACTAAAGTAAAGGGTGGAGCAATTTATTTGTTTATTCAATTTCTTAGCTGCCCATCTCAAACAAATGGCAGTGAACAATCACAAAACACTTAAAAAAGTTACAACACAGTACAAAATTAAATATATATATGGCAGCCAAAAACAAAAATGTAATCATAAAAGCCTTCGGGGTTCCAGACCTGGGCACAAAGCTTGGTCTTCAAGGCTTGTGAAAAGTCAACAGTAGGGGGTCATCCTCAAATTTGAGGGGAAGGAAGGGACTATGGCAGAGAAGGCACATCTCCTAATGCCCATCAGTCAACATTTCTTGATTGACAAGACCCGGCATATGATGGAAAGACCCAAACAGGTTCCAATCCAGGATCCCCTTAATCTTGTAGAGCCTGCAGTAGTTTGCTGTAAAGCATTGTTTTATTTAGCACCTTTAGCATTATTCCCCATTTTAGTTTTCTGGTTGATTGAACTAGCTGCAAGTACAAATCCACCACTGAAAGAAAATAAATTGAACAAACTGTTGAAGCGCAGATACAGACTGCATGCCTCATTCCTGGGATTTACTAACTACTTTTCACCAAATTGACTTTTTTTTTTTAAAAAAGGATACCTTCCATAACTAATATCCCAACCCAAATCCTCACAAAGCAGTAGCACCTGACCATGTACTGCCATTAGTATTCCAGGAGCAACATGATCCCTTCCAGTCTCCAAGCCCCAATCCATCTCCTAGGCAACAGGAGCAGAAATTTCATCCATGCAAAAGCTGCATGACAGGAACAGGAAATTAGGTCTTCAAGTTCCTGTATACTGTTTCTAGCCATCATTGAGCCTCAACAAACCAATGTTTTTTTCCCCCTTTGGGATAATTGTGTTATTCTTCACATGCCTCACCTTCAAAAATTGCTATGAATCTGTTAAAAATGGCATGATTGAAGGATTTTTAAAAGATAAAGAAAATCAAGGATTTTAAAAGGTAAAGTACACATGCACACACACACCAGTGGTGGTATTCAGCCTGGTTGCACCAGTTCTAGTGAACTGGTAGTGGTGACAAGCATTTGGCCCCAGCCACCCATCCCTGCCTTTTTCTGTCCTATATCCCCTTCTTTTTTTTCTTTTTTTTCAGCTGAATCGCAGGGAACAACTGATCTGCACACCTCCACAGTCTTCCTACTCCCCTGTACTGCCTCTGGTAAGTCCAAACCTTGCAATTTAGAAGCCATGCAGTAGCATGGTTGGCACGCGCCCGCATGCGCGCACACCAAACCAGTAGTAAAACCGTTTGCATCCCATCGCTGGCACACACCTCCCCAACTCATCCATTCAATAGATACACAGATTGATAGGATGAAGACAGAGAGAGATACAGTATAAGAAACCCTGTATTCATTTGTTTGGTTAACAGTCTTTGCAATCTATTCACTTCAAAAACACAGGCAGCTAACAACAAAATACAAAGCAAATTAAAACCATGCAAAACAAGTAATATAAATGCCATAAAGAAAAACAAATAAGTCTATCTGTAAACTCATATTTAAGCCTTTCACAATATACCCAAAATCTATATCACTAGAAGCAGACTCAGCTCAACAAGATAGTTTCCTCCCCCAGCTTGAGTAGTGAAGGGAAAATTATTTAAATCCGGTCAAATTGTAATGGCTTCAGTGAAATTCCCATAGGTACTATTCTCCCCAAAAGTAAATATACAGTTATGATTTTTCAATCCTTTCATGATACCAAAGATGAGTTGTCTGAAGCAGGGGCCTCACTACTTCTTTCCCCTGCTTGGACAGGTCCTAACAAAACTTAATCCCTGCAATTAGTGGGAAAGCCACTAATGCTCTCTGCCCATTTCTTACAGCACACTGGAGTTGGACAGCAGCTGGGCAGGTCCTTTTAAGTCACCAAGGGCATGTCTGAGCTTACTTTTTGGTAAGAGTTTAAGCTTTGGACCTGATAAAGTCCTCCTGGCAGGTGGAATGTAATTAGATCCAAGTGATGATAAACACCTAATGGGGGAGGGGGTGCTGCCTGCCTTGAAGGAAGCAGTGGTATGTCCCCTTCCCAAAAGATCATCCTTGGGCTCAACCATGTTAGTTTGGTCTGGTCTCCTTTCCTTTTGGAGGAATGTTTTTGAGAGGGGGGTAAGCACTCCGTTTTAGAGGTCCTGGATAAAGCAGATTATCTGGGCCCCTTTTCAGTCAGGATTCAGGCCAGGTTACAGCACTGGGACAGCATTAGTCACGTCAGCGGATGACCTGTGGAGGGTTGGGATGGGGGTAGTACATTCACCTGTCTCTCCTGGATCTCTTGATGACGTTCAAGACCATCAACATGGTATCCTTCTGGACCAGCTCTGGGGGTTGAGAGCGGGGGGGGGGGGCACTGTTTTGCAGTGGTTCTCTTATCTCTGTGACTGGTTCCAGTAGATATTGGATTAGATCAAATAGTCCCTGCAGTTTTCTTGGCAAGATTTTTCAGAAGTGGTTGCAGCCCTTCCTAGGGCTGACAGAGAGTACCTGGTCTAACTTTTGTGCCAAAGGCAGGAGTAGAACTCATGATCTCCCCGTTTCTAGCCTCTTAATCACTACACTAAACTGACTGTGGTATATAATAAATATCAAAAGGAAGAGTAGTCCAGTCCAAACCCTAAACCTTTGCTCTTTAGTTTCATTGCCTTCCAATTCTGTCTTCGCTTTCTTATCAGTGATTAATAATTCCATGGGGAAAGTAATTAGGGAGAAGAACATTTTGGAATTCAATGAAAAGCAGAGCAGGAAAGAATAACCAGGGTTCTTACTGGCACAAGCCCAACACAAATAACTCATAATCTGGAACTACAAACCAAGTACAAGAAGTATGGTTTTAGATCTGATGAAAAATTAACTTTTGATCCAACTGGCTTCTCCCCCACCCTAATCTCAACTGATGAAATTGACTAGGTTTGGGTTTTGCTGCTTAGATAGGTTTGTTGTTATAGAAATCGCTAATTATATTACAGGTAGTCCTCAACTTACAACAGTTTCATTTAGTGACTGTTCAAAGCTACAACCGCACTGAAAAAAGGGACATGACCGCTTTTCACACTTACGACCATTGGAGCATCCCCACGGTCTCATGATCAAAATTCAGATGCTTGGCAACTGGTTCATATTTATGACCGTTGCTGTGTCCCAAGGTCACGCGATCCCCTTTTTCGACCTTCTGATCAGCAAAGTCAATGGGGAATCCAGATTCACTTAACAGCTGGGTTACTAATTTAACAAATGCAATGATTCACTTAACATCTGTGGCAAGAAAAGTCGTAAAATGGGGCAAGCTCACTTAACAATTGTTTCACTTAGCAACATACATTTGGGGGTCAATAGTGGTTGTAACTCAAGGACTACTTATATTATGTAAAAGCAAAAATTTAATGCTGTATGTTATTACCCTTTTTTTTTCTTTTTATAAATCCTGAAGTCCCTTAATTTGGGGTAGAGTCATGACAACTGGATGGAGCTGAGCTGGTCAGATGCCCTTCCTGACGTGCAGTAGATATTTTTTCTTTGCACCCTGGGAAAAAAACATTTGTTACTACCTAGGATTGAACTGTCAACCTTCCAAGTGGAAGGCGAGCATTTTCACCACTAGACCATCATGCCACTCCATGTTATCACTTTATTCCACTGCAGTTAAAAAAAAGTCAGAAGTCAACGCTTTTCTTTCTTTTCCTTCTTTTCCCCTACACTTTTTCCTCTTCCCTTTTTCCCTCCCTTACTTTCCCTTTACTTTCATTTTTCTTTGAATTTTATATTTTGGTAAACTAATAAAAATTTAAATACAAAATCTCACCTGAAAAAATGTGTTAGCACAGATATGAGAAAAATAGCATTCATATGAAAGTAAATGTGAAAGGAAGCTTCATGTTGCACAGATGATTTTGAAATGTGCAGACTGCATTCTCAAACCACCTTCCTGTTTCATCAGCTGCTGAAATGCTCAACAATGTGAGAAGAGATACGATTTGGTTTCCATCACAGCAATCTCTCCCACTTGCAGTTCGTTCTTTTGTAAGAGTGAATAGATAAAGGAATTAACAGCAATTATTCATTTCAAAGTAGAAGGCAAGAGATGACACAGCGGGAACATGATTAATTTGATCCTTGTGGAACTAGAAAGATGCAATGATAGGAGTCTCTCTGCTCCAAGAATCACGAGCATACTATAAGGTTTATTTCATCCTTGTGTGAATACGTGGGAGTCCTTGACCATTATGAGAGAAAAGAAGCAGAAAGTACCATACTTAGGAAAATAATGTGTTAAGCAAGTACAGAACAGCTAGTGTCTGGAACAAGGAGGGACTCAATGGAAACAAAACACAAACCACTCTTCATGTTCCACTGTGGGTTCTCTAACAGAAAAATATAGATTTCTAAATTGCCTCAAGGCCTTTTTTTTAATAGCCCAGTATTTCACAGACATCAAGGAAATCAGGTGTTTTGGGATTTCTCTAGAATCAATGTAGCACAAAACAAGTTTCACCAATTCTCAGCTGAAAGAGTGGCACATGAGTTGGAAACAAGCCCAAAGCATTAATGATGAAGCATTTATAACCTTCTCACATCCACTACTGCAATGCAAGATGTTTACATGCAATTAGATGTTAGTGTAGCCTCAGGGTCTGAGGCATTGCGGTTATTCTGTATTTCTATTATTAATTAATAATGCAATTCCACTTGTGGGAGTCAGGTTTGAGAAGTTTAACACATGATTCAACCCACTTCCCAGGAGATAAAAAGTTTGAAGAAATGGCTGGCCACACCAATGCCTACTGTCCATAATTCACTTCCTTATTCTTGAGCAATGGCACTTCAAAGACAGATTTATGTATAAACACTTGCACTATTCTATTTGGTCCAAAAATAATGGTCTATCTTATCTACGGTCTTTTGGATAACAGCCAGCACCAGAATCATTTGAAGACTAGCAAGACAGGAACAGTTATAAATGCAGTATTTTGTATTATATTTAAGTTGCCGTATACAGAGACCGTACTCATTTTCATTCCATCCTCCCTTTGTCTAATCTACTAATATATTTAATTTTAAATAGCTGTAAGTTCAACTGACTTTCAATGAGCATCAATTTGTTTCCTGTTAGTAGAAAAGCCATACTCTACACATACTTTATTGGATTTCAAGCTTCCAAGTATGTACTAAAGAATCCTTTACGTACTGTATCTGCTATGGAATTTTAACCAGCTCAATCATATCTAGGGTGACATAATAGCTCAGTGGTTAAAATGCTAGGTTTGTTAGCTGGAAACCTGCCAGCCTGGGTTTGAGACCCAACCATCACACGATAGGCTGAGCTCCTGTCTTCACCTAGATCGAATAGTTTGAAAGCATGCAAATATGAGTAGATGAATAGGTACCACTTTATTGGGGAGGAAACAGTGCTCTGTGATGTCATGCTGGACACATGACCACGGATACGTCTTTGGACAGCACCAACTCATGGCCTCAAACTCATGGAGATGAGCACTGCCCCCTATAGTCAGAAACAACTAATGGAGTAAAATCTGTAAGGACTCCTTTCTTTTTCCAATCATGCCTACCTGAAAAATCCAAGAATATCACTTAAATGTTAATATGCCAGATATGGTAGGCTAATATTGGCATACTGAAAAAGACTGTTCTTGCAGGTATCAGTCTTGGCTCTAGTTATTGCTCTAGTCTCTTTGTCAATTACTGATCATTACTGGTGTTGATGCTATCTTTTCCATTTCTAAATGGCTTAGGGCCCTCTATTTATTAGATTCATTTTCTGGTTATGAAAATGTACATTCTAAATGTACAGAGACTTGGTATTTCACTTCTGAAGATATCTGTGCTTTATGAGGCCCATTTATACAACTTAGGAAAACTATTGTGTTTCACAACTATTGTGGCAGACGAGATCTCAGAACCACTGAAATATATCTTTCAAAGATCCTAGAGCACTGGGGAGCTGCCAGAGGACTGGAAAAGAGCTGATGTAGTTGTTCCCATCTTCAAAAAAGGGAACAAAATGGATCCAGGAAACTACAGACTTATCAGCCTGACCTCAATACCAGGAAAAATTCTGGAAAAGATAATCAAGCAACAAATAAGCGAACACCTAGAAGCAAACGAAATAATAACCAAAAGCCAATATGGGTTTGTCAAAAATAGATCATGCCAGACAAATCTTATTGCATTCTTTGACAAAGTGACAAAATTAGTGGACCTGAGGAATACTGCTAATATAATTTACTTGGACTTCAGTAAGGCATTTGATAAAGTAGACCATAACCTACTACTTGACAAAATAGAAAAATGTGGGTTAGACAGCATCACCACCAGATAGATTCATAACTGGCTGACCAACCACACTCAATGTGTAGTCAATCAATGGAACTGCATCTACATGGAAGGAATGTTCTGCTTTAGGCCCAGTATTCTTCAACACCTTCATCAATGATTTGGACAAGGGGATAGATGGGGAAGTCATCAAATTTGCAGAAAATACCAAGCTAGCAGGAATAGCCAACACTCCAGAAGATAGGCTTAAGATACAGAGGGATTTCGACAGACTTGAACATTGGGTGCTATCTAACAAAATGAAATTCAATGGTGAAAAATGTAGGCAAGAAACAAAAATGCACAAGTACAGTATATGTGGTACTGTATCTTGCTCAATAGTAGTAACTGCGAGAGGGATTTTGGAGTCCTCGTGGACAATCATTTAAATATGAGCCAGCAGTGTGCTGCAGCTGCCAAAAAAGCCAACACAATTCTAGGCTGCATAAACAGAGGGATAGACTCAAGATCATGTGAAGTGTTAATACCGCTTTATAATGCCTTGGTAAGGCCACAGTTGGAATACTGCATCCAGTTTTGGTCACCACAATGTAAAAAAGATCTTGAGACTCTAGAAAGAGTTCAGAGAAGAGCAACAAAGATGATTAGAGGACTGCAGGTTAAAATATATAAAGAACAGTTGCTGGAACTGCTTCAACAGATGATGAAAAGAAGGAACTAGGGGTGACATGATAGTAGTGTTCCAATATCTCAGGGGCTGCCACAAAGAAGAGGGAATCAAGCTATTCTCCAAGATAGGAGAATACCTGAGGGTAGGACAAGAAGCAATGGGTGGAAACTAATCAAGGAGAGAAGCAACTTAGAACTAAGGAGAAATTTCCTGACAGAACAATTAATCAGTGAAACAAGTTGCCTCCAAAAGTTGTGAATGCTCCAGCACTTGAAGTTTTTAAGAAGAGATTGGATAACCATTTGTCTAAAGTGGTATAGGGGTTTCCTGCCTAAGCAGGGGGTTGGACTAGAAGACCTCCAAGGTCCCTTCCAACTCTGTTATTACTCTCTCTACATTTTAAATTTTTGATTGTTCCTTAGGTTTTTGCATTCTGTATTTTTAAATAGTTCCTTCAAATAATATTTTAATCTAGCACTTTGGATATTTTAATAGAAAAGCAAAAACAAATAAAGTTAGCATAGCGTTTTTTGTGTGTGGTGGGTAAACAGACAATATTCCAGAAAGGAACATTTTTCTCACAAAAAATAAGTTATCTTTTATGAACCATACTCATGTACTCCCTGGTTATATAAAAACATTTTCATTTCATGCACCATTTGTCTCTTGAGTCTTCAGACCTGCTACCTTTACATATATCCTATTACGGTATATTGCTAAAGACTTAAATATAACATGGGCTCCATTTTGCCAGCAATAGCCTTAAGATTATTGTCTCTAACCATATAGTAGTTGCTACAACTCACACCAAATATAAAAAAATCCTGTTTAGGCACTGAGGAAATTTGAAAGAAAAGGAACACAAAGCAATCTTCAAGCGTACGTTTTCTATTTCATGCAGCTTTTAAAAACCAGAATTCAAGTATTTCCATCTCCACTTCTGAGGCAAGCTGACAACCAGCAAGCCTGACCATTGCTCAGAGGCTCTCTTAAATCCTCGTATCTTTTAAGAGGATTAAAGAAAAGGAAGAAAAAAATGGGACCAGTGCCACCAATATGACAGACAGAAACAACTCCCTTTTCCTTCCAGCCTGGAAGCAGATGAAAAGCAACCCATAATAGAGATCACTGCTCCACCCCTAGACATGGAGGACTCTGGGGACAATCACTTGGTGCAGACAAAACCAATTAAAAATTGTCATGACTACTGATTCTGAAACACAGACTGGCTCTTTTATTGCTGAACAGATAGCAGGTTGTGCTAAGTTGGCTGGTTCTGGTTTGAAATCACAGATGATCTTCGACTTACAACAGTTTGTTAAGTAACCGTTCAAAATTACAACAGTGCAGAAAAAAGTGGCTTATGACCCTTTTTCACACTTATGATCATTGCAGCATCCCCATGCTCATGTGATCAAAATTCAGCTGCTTGGCAATTGACTCACATTTATGACGGATGCAATGTGCCAGGGACCCCTTTTGTGATCCGACAAGCACATTCAATGGGGAACTCAGATTCACTTAACAACAGTATGACTAATTTAACAGTTACAGTGATCTGCTTAACAACTGTGGCAAGAAAAGTTGTAAAATGGGGCAAATTCACTTAATAAATGTTTCACTCAGCATCAGAAACTTTGGGCTCAATTGTGGTCGTAAGTTGAGGACTACCTCTATAAGGGTGTGCTCTGGTTCATTAATAAGGAGATGGCTTATTTGGATGGTGGTTCAAAAGGATTTTAGAAGACAATTGTGATTTCAAGACTGGTCACAAATTGATTAAATATGAGGGACCTAGATTTCAAAGGTGTGGGCTAAAATTTAGTCATGAACTGACTGGATTGCTCATGGCAACTTATTCTTAGTTCCAAGTAGAAAATACATGAGAGGTAATAGAAGCCAGCTTCACAGGGATGTTGTAAATAAGGATTCTCAATAATCTATAGATGTAAGACCACAAAAGTCAATGTTATTGTTGACATACGATAATGGAAATGTTTAAGCTTCTGATTAAGCTGGAATACACCAAAGCAGTAGTATCTCTTAGAACAGGGGTGTCAAACTCCATGTGGTCAGATCCGGCCATCCTGGAAAATTAAGGAGTTGGCCCGCATCGCTTTGGCCCGGTCTACCCAACATGGCTTCAGCCCAGCATGAACAGGAAATATGCCAGCAGTTTGGGGAGTGGCACCGAGCTGACCACACCCATCTGGTCAGCCATGCCCACCCAGTTGGCCACACCCATTCAATCTGCCATGCCTGCCCATCCCCCTGGGGTTAACCACAGCCCTGATGTGGCCGTCAATGAAATTGAGTTTGATACCCCTGTCTTAGAGCAATAGCACTTAGATTGCTATCCTGCTTCACAGCCCTCTCTAAGTGGTTTATACAGTCAGCATATTGCCCCCAGCAATCTGGGTCTTCATTTTACCGACCTCAGAAGGATGGAAAGCTGAGTCAACCTTGAGGTGGTCAGGATTGAACTCCTGACTGTGGGCAGAGTCAGCCTGCGATACTGCATTCTAACCACCACACCATCACAGCTTATGAAAATTGCTGTTCCTTTTTCAAGCCACCATACACTGCAGCTTAACATTTGAGAATGCCCACCAGTTCTTCCCTTATCTGAAGTCCATACATGCAGTACACAATCATGCCTGAGAGCGATTTCTCCATTAAACTGAACCAAATTCTCTGATAAAAGCCATGACACCTGTTCCTGTGTTCAAGCAATTTAATTAAAGTTTATGTACGCCTTTGTATTTTGCATAATTTTGTTATCTTTCTTAAGATTTGCCTTTTCAAAGAGATTTGGACAGCGTTGCTACTGCTATAAAGCTTCCTATGATTAAAGCATGTTAGCATAAGGAACTGAATATGGCATCCCGTGTGAGGTGAAGTCATCCCATCCCAGCAAGTGAAAGTCTGATCCTTCTCCCTTCCTACAGACATTACTCCACGCAATGCCCACAGCTGCTTTCAATCTTTTATCCATGCCTAGGCATATTTTTCCCCCTTTTTGACAGGTACCAGCTGCTTCTTTTTTAAAATCAATCTACGGGAGACAATGTCTTGAGGAGGTACCCCAGATGGTTATTGTCCTTTTTTCTTTGTCTTAAAAAAAAAAATCACAAGTTTTGCAGAATGCACAGAAACATTAAACGCTTCCTCCACCAGCTCCCCTCCAGTGTTACACCTTGCTGTTCTGACAATCAAATAAGGAGATGAATAAAATTCTTCCCAGTTAACAAGGACAACTCTACAGTCAATCAGTGTTGTAGTGAGGTTGCGAGGGATGTACATGCCTTCTCTTCAGAGCCATTCAAATTACAAAGACAAGGCTGCCCCGCCTCACCCCCACCCCCACTTCCCCAAAAAGCAGAGCTGTAACAAGAAGCAAGAAATCAGGACATCTTGTAAAGCATTACTTTTGACACAAAAAATCAGAACAAATGCATATGCTGTTTAAATTAAAATCTCATTAGGAAAACTGGAAGCAATGCCTAGTCAAACGCTGATAAAAAAATAAAAGAAAAAGGGAAAAAGTTTACTCCTTTCTCTTTTGCTACTCAGTGAAAATATTACTTTTTATCCCAGGCACATAAAAAGGGAACAATCAATACTTTGTTTTAATACATTGTATTTTAAAATATTGTAGATTTTGTTCTCTGGAGCAGTGGACAAAACTAGAATGTTTGATCTTTTTATTATTTTCAATCATCATATTAAGTGTGCATTTCAGAATAAAATCTCTTAGACACGGTTGGATGTAAAGTATCAGATCAATTCCTGATTCTTAAAAGAGAGCCCCGTCTCCTCCTTTGAAACTGTCAAAATTGAACGTTTGGTTTTTCAGCATGTAGAATATAAAACATAGCCTTCTTTCACTGGAGCTCCATGACTAAAGTGACTACATGGATTTTTTTTTTTAAAGAGAACAATACAGAAGTCATAGCTTGCCACCATATTATTTAGGGATTTGGGGCTTATGTAGCCCGTAAGTATTCTAATCAGCATCAAAAGAAAATTTCAGCCCTTGGAGATAAGCCAAGTCAGGAAATAAACCATGAGGAATACTCGAACTTCACTTTGTTGCTGTAGGCAGGGTATGAAAAAAATGTATCCTGAGTGCCTCTATCCCCTCTTATCCTAAAGAGAATTAAGATGGGATTGTTTTGCATTTCTTTCCCACCTACTCTTTCAGGGAGGGGTGGGGCTAAATGGATGCTTATCTAATCATTCTGGGCATTTCTTTCTCAAATTTAGCTCTGTTGTCCTCTATAAGAAAAGAAGCTTGCTACCGCTGAACACACCTGACATTTTGCCTCAGCAGAGCAGAGACAGAATTGTCTTGCACACCAGTCTGGCTTGGATTTATGCACACACCAGTCCTGTTTTCCCCGTGGGACTCTTTTCCTTAGGATATGCTTCTCAATTAGCAATGAAGCAGGCAGAGCATGCATTCCGAAGAAGCAGATTTGCTGTCAACCCCCATTCCTGCAGTATTTTCTGTTCAGCTACTGCTCAAAATGTTAGTTATAGCTCTGTGCCCCAAAGACAAGCTAACAGCTCTAGATCATGTTGCTCTTCTCAGGAATAGGAAACTATCCAGGATAAAATCATTCTGAACTTTATTGGACTTTACAATATCCAATTCCCCAGAAGCTATAATTAGAGTTGTTTGCTTGCTGTGCATTTACATGCACACAGTTTCACCCAGGGTAAGTTTTTGTGCAACAGAAGTAATTTTTTTCTTCAAGTTAATTTCCACTTCGGGTGATTTCAAGGACAAACCCATGTATTCTATTTAATAGCAATATGGAAGGAGTGGGCCATTTCCTTCTCTTACAAAGGCTTCTGATTTTTTTTCAATCTATCCTACCAACCTATTTTTTCTTAGTGGTTTTTCATCTAGACGAGATGGGTGACATATAAATAAAATAATAAAATAAAACCAATAATTACTCAGAATTACCCAATTGATCCTATTGGCTTCTCAAAATTAGCCAAGGTTTACTATGATGCATATCTAGCAAATCTTTATAATGAATCAACCTCCAATCCATCTACCATCACATTTTATGTGTAAGGAACAAACACAGATACATACAGACCAAAATCTATAGCAGTGCACATTCACTTGACCCTAATTCTCATCAGTACTTCTTGGTCTTTATTAAAAGCACAGCTGGGATGGCCTGATCAGGTGTTTTCTAGATAACTCCTGCACGAAGAGCCTGCCTTTATAACCACCTAGAACAGGGATGTCAAACTCAAGGCCCGGGGCTGGATCCAGCCCATGAGGTACTTAGATCTGGGCCCCATGGAGCCACCCTGGAAACAGTGAAGGACCAGCCCACAGTGCTCTGCCAGCCAAAATGGAATTTGCGGCCCTCCCAAGCTTCGTTTTTCCAGACAGAGGGTTGCAGAACACTGTCCCAGCCAAAAATGGAGCTCATTTGTGGGGGGGCCCAAGCTCTGTTTTCACTGGCAGAGGGTTGCAGGAGATCGTTTCAGCCGAAAATAGAGCTCAGGAGCCCGTTTTCACTGGCAGAGCACAGCCACCACAGGTGCCACCACCGACATGAGTGATGTCATGCTAGCCACACCCACTCCAGTCCTCTGAGGTCAAACACAACCTTGATGTGGCCCTCAATGAAATTGAGTTTAACACCCCTGACCTAGAAGATAACAGCCATTCCAAGTATGGTTATTAATAAATACTCAGTATTACTGAAAATTACTCAGTTGCAAATTGCCCGATTTAATTGATGTATATAATTCAAACCTGCTTGACTCAGAACTGGGATTCTGAAAGCATGAGACAAAACAAATCAAGAAAATATACTTCACATATTACATCAAATCCTTTCATTTCAAATTGCTATATAGCAAATCTCTGAAGACAAATAAATTCAGACTTTCTCTAGGTAAGAAATTAATAACCATTAAACATAAAGGCCATACATATGTCAAATTGCTGTTAAACCATCATACCATTTCTTAAAAATCATAATTATTAATAACTATAATAATTATAACAACATAACCATAAATCCTAATAACATCAGTTAATTGCAAAAGACAGTTTTACTTGCAACTTCTTACATCTTGTGATGATCTTTTTAACACCATTAAACATCTTCCTATTCTAGGTCATTGAGAAGTACCTAGTAGGTGGATAAAAATGCCAAACTAGTCTAAACATCCGTGCAACCAACCATAATAGTAATACATTTATTAAATTTATTTGCCACCCAACTCCTAGTGACTCTGGGTAATTTACAATTGTTAAAAACTTTCTAATAATCTTCATGCCCACCTTCTCTTTTCAATTTTACAGCCATCACACTCCTTGGCCACTTTTTTTTCTTAAAGTCTAGGTTATTCTTATCCCAATGACAGAATAAATAAAACATCATAGGTATGGGTGTTTCATTTCTTTCAGGACACAAAATCTGCTGCACAGCCTGGATTTCTGCACAAAAATTTGTTTTAATCTATTCTAATCTAACCACTCTAGCAAATTATTTGCAATCACATTATTTGGTGACAGCAACATCACTCTTCAAGCACCTTTAATGTATTACATCAGCTTTCAGTGAACATCAAAATTTAATTCTTTATCTATATTCAGGGGTTTGCTATGGATAGCACTGGGCAACGAGGTGAAATTCAGCAGGTTCTAGCAGGTTCACTAGAATGGGTAGTAAATTTCTAAGCAGTTCAGAGAACTGGTTGTTAGAAGAAATCTCCTTTTGTTTTTTTCCACTTTACAGGGTTAATCCTGT
>JAEANM010009619.1:0-16261 GCA_017656035.1 Myanophis thanlyinensis
GATTAGCTGTACTAATTAAAATTACCATTAAAATTCTAAAATTTATAAAATTAAGATTTAATATTAAAATTAAATTAAATTAAATTATCCCAAATATTTTCTAACTAGAGTGCCAAAAAAAGCAGAATGTTTTATCTGTATATTAGACTGATATATTGATTTATATCAGATCGTGACGTAAATGGAGATATTAATATTCAGAGGAGCATTTCGTACCCTAAATCAGTGATGGCAAGCCTTTTGGGCTCTGTGTGTCAAAATTTGGAAAAGGCCTAGCTTGACCATGCCAGTGTGCCACACCCTTTCCCCAAGAAGAGAAATTATTCTCTATCTCAATCCCCATTAAGCCCACCTTGAATATCAGCACTCTGTGGCAGCTAGGAGGCTGGGCCTGAAATAGAGACTAATGCCAGAGCCATTCAAAAAGGCCACCTGTTGCCATTCCCAAAGTGCATGAGCCTTGGGAAACAGCGTGATTGCCCAGCAGTCCTCAGGATCTTCTGTGTGCCACTTACTTTTAGGTGATGCTGTCTGTTGACAAACCTGTCTAGCCTACTCAAGGCTGCTCCCGGTCACACTAGACCAGTGGTGGTGAACCGATGGCAGATGGCATGCAGAGCCCTCTGTGGGCACAAGTGCTGTTGCTCTAACTCAGCTCCACTGCGTTTCTCCGTGGCATTTCTTGCCGTCATTTGCAGGGAAACTTCTGTTCCGACAAACGACGAAACAGAAGCTCACGGAAGAAAAAGATCTCACCTCTTGCAGAGCTGCCGGTATTGGGATGCCCCACCTGCCACTGGCCAGCTGATCTTGGGGTCTCTGCCGTATGCATGCGGTTTGAACATTCAGTGCCAAAAAGGTTCACCATCGCTGCACTAGACCTTTGTTCTTGAAACCCAAGGCTGCTCTTCTACAGCCTCCAAAAAACAAGCAAAAGCCCGCTCCATTCTCATGCATGTTTTGGAGAATATGCAAAAGCACAACGTCTAGAGGCAATGCAGCAATGCAGAACACCTCAAAAAAAAAAAAAAAAAAAAAAAAAACCAACAACCACAGCCTACAAAAATTGTGCAAAAATGGGACGAACTTTCAAGAACAGTTGGTTATGGATGATCACTGGTGTATCACCCAAAATGCCACAGCGTGTTAGCTTTAACACAAGTCCTACGTTTGCCACTGCTGACCTAAATTATAAGAGACTTTAATGTTGTTTCCAGATAATTAGCTGGTAACATGTATCAACATATTTTCAACAATGTGAAGGGCAGGAAAGGCGAGGCAGAAGAACTGAGCAATAATAAGAACTGGAGTTTAACAACAACCCTTGTTATTTTTAGTACTGGAAAATGCTTTGTTAAGAGTCAGGATGTAAGGTGCCTAATATGCCCTAGACCACAACATTTTTACCACAAGACCCAGAACAGAACTTGAGTGCTCCGTTGGGCGCTTTCCATGAGAGGGAAAACTGCCCAGCTTTTCTCACCCACACCGACAGTATACACAAGTTTTTTCCAGAGTCCCTTTAAGAAAAGGCGGGAATAAATTGAGCAAGGAGATTCAAGGACAGATTCCAGCCTGAGGAAAGCATTCAGGCTGGACAGCAGGTGGCACCCTGTTGATATAAATAATATTTCTTCACCCACCCACCCCCTTACGCCTGTCCGGACGAATGGTGACCTCTCAGCACCCCCGCTGATTTTCTTGGGGCAACTTGGAGACCCCAGCAAGGTGAAGGAGGAGAGGAATCGGTTGTATTGCGGTGAGATGCCTGCCTCAAACGGATTAGGAACCGCGAAGGACAGAGACGCCCCCTTCCCTCCGCTTTGCAGACTCAACTACATTTGCACTAATGGTTCATCGTCGCTGTTTAAATGGGGGGGGGGGCACACTTCCTAAACTTAGTGGCTATAAAAAACACCTGGATGCGCATATTTTTGGCAGCTGGGACGTTACACAGCACACTTCCTCAACGGTATTATTTCCCCACCCGGCTTTAGAGTCCAACGTTTTTGCGAAGCTGGAGATGGGTTGCATTTTGTGGCTCCCATAGGAAGCTACTGGGTGGTCTCCTACAAGTTGTGCCTCCACTTCTTTCTCGGCCTCAGTTTCTTCTTCGGAGATCTTAAGCGTCCTTGACCTGCCGCAGCCATGGCCCGGCCAGCTACAACTCGGAAAAGGCGCTTTTGAATACAACGTCTCCTTCATTTCCCGGGGCGTTTTCGCCCTGAAAACAATCCCAGGGCCGTTTCAAAGTCGACCCATCCCAGCCATAAATACCAACGAAAAGCAGCCAAGGCGAATGTCTTGCTTCTCCCACCCCCCTCTCCTCCTCACCAGACCACCCTTTCCCCGTCGTGGACCACCCACCCATCCACACCCCGCGAGGGCCAGCCTAGGGAAAAGGCAGGTCAGCCGCGCAACCGTGCGAGCCGCAGCGGCGAAAAAGGCGAGAGTTGGCGCCCTCCCTCTGCGTCTTCCTCTTCCCCCCTCCCCCCTTTTTTTTTCTTGAATGAAGAGCGAGGTGGGGCTAGAAGAAAGGCTGCCCCATTTGCCGAGCCTGAAGCGTTGGGAGCTCCCCTCCTCTGTCTCCTCCCCCCTTCCTCCCCCACCCCCGTGTGCGACCGCATTGACTATGCCTTCCCCCGCCGCCGAGACCTCCCCATCGGCAGCTGGAGCCTCCGCGCCGAACACAGCACATCCAATCTGGAGCCGACGCTGGAGAAGGAGGAGGCGCCTCGTGACTAGGAAGCTTTACGAGGCTGCCCGGGGTACCAAGGGCACCGGGGAGGGAGGGCGGGGGGAGGGGGGAAATAATGAGGATCAATTAATACTTCAGACACCTCTTCTCTTTGCTTTTTTAAATTTTTTGCCTGATACTTATTTGGCTCCTTCCCAATGATGGAAGTGGGTCTGTCTGTCTGCCTCCTGGAGTTAAGCAGTGGAAGGAGGGAGGGGTTGGTGGTCTAATTTCAGAGAATGATGATGATGATGATGGGTGATGGTGGTTTAGGTGCATTGGGTTCAAGATCCGTGGTCTGAATGTAACTACGTTGGTGGTGAAAAATCTATGGCACTGGAGCACCACCTTACTTAATTCCAGAGCCTAAACTGAAAATGCATTTCTCTGATGCTTTTCAGAATTTGTTTTTACCCCCTGCTGCCTCTGTTTTGGCTTGGTCTCCTTTTCTGAAGTTTCAGAATCGGGATTTGTGAGCTCTGACACATCTTTGGAAATGTCATCCAAACAGAAATCCAAGAAATATTTTTGGAAATCAAACTAATTCAACAGGAGCTGAAGGCCTCTTTTGCTGCTTTATTTTTTTTTCCTTTTTTGGAATCATCAAAAAAATCCTTGTATTTAATATTTTAAGAGACCTGTGAAGTTTTCTGATTGCATTTTCTTCTGTAAGGACATTTGACAGGAAAGAACATTTCTAATTCAAGTAAGTATTTTCTGCAGGGAATTTACTTCATGTTAACTTTTCTTTATGGAAAAAAAATAAGAGTTTTGCTAAATGTGCTTTACATGAATTTGCATTGGAAGCTGCTCTAATCTCTAAATCATTTTGAAGGAGGCGGGAGGGGAATTGAAATGTGTGCACAGCATCTTCTTCCCTATTCTAGATCAGCATCTAGAAGGGAGGAAAAAAAGCACCTGATTTTGAAAAAGCGTATTTGGTTTTCTTTTTTCTTTTTAGATGTATTTCAGCCCAAAGGAAGGAAGGATTCTGAACATTAATTTTGTAATAAACATTACATGTGGAATACAATGTTGGCTTCATTTTAAATCTGGTCTCCATCCCCTATCATATACGAAAGAAGAGACGCTGGGAAGACAGAAATACATTTGAGATCTAAGGACTTCACCTCACCTCCACAAATGGAACTACACACCACAAAGCAACTGGATTCCATATAACACTGGCACTTATTATTACTGGCTGCTTTAATTTTTGGGTAGGGAGGGGGACATTTTGTCTTTCTTTTTATTCCCCTCCCAGCACTCTGTTGTAAATGATGGCTCATCCCGGGATAAGAGATTACAGTAACCGGGAGATAGTGCTGAGGTACATCCATTACAAGCTGTCACAGAAAGGATATGACTGGATTGCCAGTGGAGACAGAGAAAACGTTTCTTCTGCTGTTGGTACCTCTCCCGCCCTTGGAGGATTAGCGCCTCTGCCTTCTGCTGCTGCTGTTAGTAACTTGGCTGCCACTGAAGAACATCCTGTACCCCAAGTTGTTTATTCCACACTATGCCAAGCTGGTGATGAGTTTTCCCGGAGGTATCAAAGGGACTTTACTCAGATGTCTGGTCAACTGCATTTGACTCCAGTCACTGCCAGAAGTCATTTCATGGCTGTTGTGGAAGAGCTGTTTCGAGATGGAGTAAATTGGGGAAGGATCGTGGCATTCTTTGAATTTGGTGGCATGCTGTGTGTGGAAAGTGTCAGTCGGGAGATGTCACCTCTTGTGGACAGTATTGCTGAATGGATGACTGATTATATGAACAGGCACCTGCACAATTGGATCCAGGACAATGGAGGCTGGGTACGTGGCTGGTTGTGTCCTTTGGCTGTGTTTGCTTTTCAAAATATAGTAATCTCACTAATTCAGGTTCACTTCACTGACAATATTTGCAGTAGAATCAAGTGTGGCTTGCATGACTAGTATTTTCTGTTTGGGAACGTCATTGGTTTTAATCTCTGGGTAATGGTTTCAAGCAATTCAATTCTCGCAGACCAAATGCAACAGCCAGTTACCGTTGAATAGTTATTGAAATTTACCATACTGTTGACCTGTTACCAGCATGATCATTTCAAGATACAAAGTACACCTCTTTTCACCATCCTGCTTACTTTGAATGAACATGGGTTGTCCTGTCAAGGTCAGTGTAGAATGTTAGGTGTTCCAGCAATATGGACATGCAATTCCTTTTGGTTAACTGATGGCTGTATTGAGCTGTGCTCTCTCTGGTCAGAGGGAGTACTCCCTCACTTGTTTTTAATCAACAGTTAGTCTCTGATGTCATTCACTGGTTGTTGTGAA
This sequence comes from Myanophis thanlyinensis, assembly GCA_017656035.1. Classification (NCBI taxonomy): domain Eukaryota; kingdom Metazoa; phylum Chordata; class Lepidosauria; order Squamata; family Homalopsidae; genus Myanophis; species Myanophis thanlyinensis. Next base: position 5,050 of record JAEANM010009619.1, read on the forward strand.
AGTTGCTGGTAAATGAGGCCACAAGTGAAGCAGAGGAGAGAAAAGTTAGCAATGCAGAAGCTAATCATGGCATGTGCAGACATCAATAATAATAATAATAAAAACTTAGACCACCGATGTCAAACTCGATCATGTCACACATGACATACCCTGACGTATGCAATGTTTTTGTGCAGGCAGGGTGGGCGTGGCCTGGGTGTGATAAATCCAGCCAATGGGCCACCAATTTGACATCTCTGACTTAAACTGAAAAAATAAGCAAAAAAAACCCCCAAACCCTGTCCAAAGTGGATTGTCAGGACATAACATTGTAAAACCTTCATGTTTGTGATGGATTTCAGAGTTTCACTTGCACAAAGATGGAATTCATAATACTTTCATAATACTTCAACTGTTTATGAACTTTTTCTAAGTTTGAAGTCCTTATTAAGTGTGTGGATAAATGTTTTTTATAAGAGCCACCTTAAGCAGCTAAGCTTATATAAAACAACTTATATGAGTAAAGAAATTTGGAAATATGTCTGGGATAGCCAAGATCTAATAACATTTTCATTTACTTTTAGTATGATATTTGCTGTTATATGATGTTATTCAGGTGCATTTCCTTTAATTATTTCTTTCATTGTTTATTGTTATAATCTTTCAAATATTTGAATTCTATATTGTGGGAAGAGTTTGTCTATGTTGTCTAAATATCATGAGTCTAACAGTATTTTTTCTGAATAATATTTTTTTTAGTCAGATAAGGTGCTATCTGGTTTACTTTAGAAGTATGTGGATTCAGGAAGGAACAATTGTGTTGAAAATAATGATACCTTTTCCCAATTGTTACAAACTAAATATCTTTATATGGATAAATATTGCCTTATTAACTATGACATGTTATCTTGGATTAACATATTAAACTGATAGGTTTTAGTTGTTAGATTCAGTGCACAAGTAGAAAGTCTGCATGATAAAATGTATTAGAATCAAAGTAGAATTAGAAACATAGGCAGAAAAGGGGTACAAAGGTGATTTTACTTGGATTTTATAATCAACTGTTCATAACACCCTCCTGAAAAAAATTAGGGAATCCTAAAAAGAATAGTAATGCTGAATTAAGAGTAAATGTCATTTTTTTCTTGTTATGAAAAAAATTGGGATGTTTGAAGGAATTAGAAGACAAGTTATAAACCAATAGAGAACAAAAATACCCAAAAGATATTTATTGAGTCTGTTGGGTCTAGAAAGTGAAGTCTTTATATTACTCAAATCAATCATATCCTCATCATATGCTATACATAGAATAACTGTCCACTTTGAAATTCTCTGGGTTTTCATTTTGACTCAACATAGCATCTTTTTCATATTACAATAATAATGTATGCATTATCTCTATACAAGGAATATAACATGACAAGACTAGCAGCCTAATCCTACACCTAGTGTTGCCTGCATTGTTTAAGAGGGAATAAAGAAATGCATACCTTCATGCAGCTTTGCTACCCATAACCAGATGCATGTCATGTATTTTTAGTTGGAAACCCCTAGTACAAATATTAGATACATTATTTCAACTTCAAGAACTTGCACACATACACAATCTAAAAACAGCCATACAGTACTTGAAAGAACATAACAAAAGCAAGCTGAGAGTTAAGAAATACTAAACCAAATCCAAATATCCTTATAGCTCAACAAAAGGCAAGGAGAGGAACAAGACAATGTAAAACCCTCTTGAAAAAAAATCATACTTTGGTAGCAGATTCTACTGCAGAAGACTCTTACCCATGTTCCGACCAGTTTAACATCTCACAGTCATTTGTTAATGAATAATCAATCTATAATTTTTTTCTAGTTACTCCTTCAAGATTTCCATACTCCTGGACATGAGTTGAAAATATACAGAGCCGGATGTCATTCTCATGTGATGAGACAACCATCAGATTACTTCTCAGAATGGTTTCATGTAGAAGTTTAAAACATACCACAGAAACCAATGGCCCAAATATGAGTTACGGTGCCTCAACAGTATCAGAAAGTAGTGAACTTACTGCACAGCAATTCGCCAATGTTCTAATCTAGCTAACTACCTTAAAAGAAGACCAGATGAACAGTATTGAATATCATCAAATGGGCCAGTATAATCAATAGATTATAGCAATAGCACACTTATATACCGCTTCATAGTGCTTTACAGCACTCTAAGCAGTTTACGGAGTCAGCATTCCCCACCCACCCCCAACACTCTGGGTTCTCATTTTACCAAGTTGAAAAATGCAAAATACAACTAATTATTATCCAAATTATTATCCAAAATAATTTAACATAAGCAGCACTCTTTTATTAAAGTGAGAATGATCTCCTTCGAGAATCATCCACAATATCCATTAACACAGTTAGTTAAGTAATCTTTGGCAATCTTTTGCTTATATGTTAGATTTATTTTTCATGTCTGTGGAGATTCTCAGTAATCCAAGTCATGGTTGTCTCAAACTGGACTTTCTGGGTTTTTCTTTGAAGACATTTTGCTTGTCATCCAAGAAGCTTTTTCAGCTCAATTTTTTTTTCACCTTTTGAAGTTCAAAATCGAGAACATGGCACTCTCACCTCCAATTTTTTCTCTTTATCAATCTGGGACCAGATTAGACCAAGGTTGGCCCAAGTTCATCCAATGAATATACATGTCTGATAGTAGATTTGAACTTGGGTTTTCCTAGTTCTAATCCAGCACTATATCGATTACACTATACCACACATTAATAGCCAGCTGGGAAAATCCAAGCAAGTTGGCCACTCCAGCCAATTTAACCACATTGTAAAGCCACAAAATTCTGCATCATTTATTAAAACTGCACAATCAGATATCCTCTCAAAATCTATCCTTTGCTTAGAAACTTAAATTTGAGAAAACAGGAGCAATGTAACTTTCAAGGTAGAGTACAAACATTTGACACTGAACTGCTGAAGATTCACCTGTAGTCTATGCAGGCTTGAGAATGCAAGAAATGGTTCACTTCGCCGGATGACATTGTGCTGAAGCAGTAGGTTAAGAGAAAAATAAATCTTTTGCTTCTACTGCTGTGGTATAAGCTTCAACGAGAGCTTATTCGTGTGTGTCAAATATGGCCTTAATCTTTACTAGTGCACTTCTAATTGTATCCCCAACTCTTTCATTTTCTTCACCATCTGTCAGAAAGAAATAATAATTTGGAGTGACTGTGTTAACTACCTAGGTCCTAGACAGTCTATCTAATAATTGTGCAATGATGCCGTGTCACATATGTCATCATTTTGACAGCACTATTACAGATCCTATGCTAAAATACCATTCTCCTAGAGAACAGCTTTTCTTCTACCCCAAAACTAGCTGTTATCACCAGATGAAACAAAAATACATGACTTACTTTCTGGGTGGCACAAGAGAGCACAAATTGTTTGCATGCCAATTTAAAATACCACAGTATTAATTTTGCAAAAAGCCATTAATAGCAGTAGAAACTGAGTATTAACTATCTTGCTTCAAAGCTGCTAATAAGTAGGTTTTCCTGCATTGGGTAAAATAAATGTTTTCCAATTGTATCATTTGATGTTAATTGGTAGCGTCTGTGATTTCCCCTTTTGCGTACTCCCTCTTCTAGAGAATTACGTTTTTTAGAAGTGATGAAAGCTGATCAGCCATTTATACATTAGAAATTTGACTTTGATATAGAGTGTGATTAACATAGAGTTTATATTTTTCTTGGATGAGTCAAGTGTAGTGATACTATATAGATTGCATATTAGGAATGCTTGGTTATAGCCTAGCACATGGCTCTTTTTTGTAGGGTTCGGATATGCCAAAAAGATTAAATTTTAGATTCCGCATTAGCAGCCCATCAGAGAAATCTTGTTTTTGCTTCCATTACATAGCCTTTAAAAAAATTAATTGGAGGGTTCATCTAATAATACACACTAGAGCTGTCTTTTGGAAAGTTTTAGAGTGCTCTTCTTGGCTCTGTTGACTACAAGGGACTAATTGCTCATTAAACATTTATGGAATAACATTAATCGGTTCTTATGAGTTTACCATATCTGCTATTTTCAATGTCCACGTGCATGCTGTTATGTATGGAGTCAAAATGCATCACTTATACACAAGAGGGAGGTATTGGCAGAGTTCAAGGAATTTGAAGGCTTATAGAATTAAAGAAGTTATTAAATAATTAAATAAACATTCAAAAAAAAATCTTCTGCGTTATTATTATTATTGTGAGAAGGGAAAGAAAACTAAAAAAAAAAGTGCTTGTTCACCATAGAATTCTGATGGTTTGTTGAAAGAAAACAAGAGAAAATGAGAAAGGATAGGGAATAGGGAGGGGGGAAATGCCAGAATTTCAACCAAGAAGCACTTCACACTTCAACAGTTTCTTGCATTTGTATACACAAATATAGTGATTTTTTTTTCCTCAGTGAACTCAGTTCCTGATATAACCAGAGTAATATAATCTATGCCCCAGAGCAGTGTGTCTCAACTTTAAAACGTGGACTTCAACTCCCAGAATTGTCCTGCCAGCATGGGAGTTGAAGTCCACACATCTTAAAGGTCCCAGAGTTGAGGGAAGTCTGAGGAATCCTGAATCTTCCTGAAGTACAAAATGTACAAAGAAGAGAAAAATTTCCAAAGGAATACATGCCAAAAAAAAAACTTCCTGTAGAAAAAAAATTCAGCACTCTTTCTACAACATGGTCATTAATTATTGGGGGCGGGGTGTGTGTGTGTGTTAGAAAAAAATAGAAATAGGAAGAATGGAAAAAATAATGAAATAGTTTTTGTTCTAGGTCCTGAGAGCTTTATTAAAAACATTATTCTGTGATGCTGAACAAAGTTTGTAAGATCCCCAGGTCTTACAATAGCTGCTGAAATCCTAAAAAGAAAATGAGTAATAACAATCTTTTAAGCGTACTTGATGTAGATGCGCCTTCTCACATTGTTTTGGGACTCTCCTTCAGTTTGTGCTTCAGCTGAGAAGTGTTTTAAGTACTATCCTTTTGTCTCCCCATGCCCCTGATAAGTGGCACTTGTGTTGAGTATGTTCAACTGGCTATGAATTTCTTTGGAAATATGGTTTTATTTGTTGTTGTTGTTTTTTGTTCTGGAAGACTGTTGAAAAGGAGACCAGATATGTTTGATGTATCCAGGCTTATCAAGACTGTTTAAATTAACATGTCTTTCACCTGCTGTTGATCCTATGTATAGACTCAGCAAATGAAAACTGTTGTTGAGCTATGAAAGTTATACAGTTGATTAGTGATTCCTCATTGATAATCAGTTTGGCTAAATACATACATTTTATATCTTTATCTGTTTCTCTCTTCACATACATCTGGGGGTACCCAGATAGCAGAAGCTAATTGGTTGTTTATTGTAATCTGTAACTATTGGAAATAGATTGTGTCTTTACCTCTTTCACTGAATTCTTCTGAATCCATTATGTAACTTGTTGGGTCTTGTGTGATCTAACAGAGGATGGGAAGTATCCTTAAAACAAGTAAAGATTTTGAAATATTTACTTGTTTTGATATGTAGATCTTTCAACTGCAGATTTGATAGTTCACAATGTAGTATTTTGACTCTGTTGAAAATGTAATGTGTATGCATATGCACACACATACATACCAAAATGCTATTCCCTTTCAAAGTAAGCAATATTATGCAAAGTGAAGAAAAAGTGTATGTTGTAGTAAGCAAAATAAATTAAAAGCAGAAGATAAAGTAAAAGAAAGAAAATCTAAACAGTGTACTCCCAACATTATTTACTACAGCTGTCTATGTTTTTCTATCCTTGCAATCCATTCTTCTATTGTCCATTGACTAATTCATATGTAGTCTTATATTTTTTAAATATCTTCAATCATTATACTTCTAATGGCTTTTTAAAAAAATTACTTAGTTTTTTATTCAATATACAGTGAAGAGTTATAAAAGCAGAATATGACATTATTTAATTGTTTAAATTGTTTTACTTCTGGCTCATTGTTGCACTGATTGATATGCATACAATTTATTCCCAAACATACTATTCTTACCTTATTCACCAATCAGCCTTCAGCTCAATAATAACACAGCCATGTTCCATAATTCAACTCCTATTATTTTTGCATTCACACAAGTTTCTTTTTCCTTGGTATTAGGGAGCAAAAACAACCTTCTTTGAAACATGAGGAAGAGATACTTACATAACTATACCATAAGCAATCCACATTCACATTTTAACATTTCAATAATTACATCATTTTTATTTTGTTCCCTATCTATTCTTTACTCTTATTGTTCTTCAACAGTCATACCATATTTATAGCTTCATTTTCATTATTATTTTTTGTTGGATTATGTCTTTCATGTCCATTCAAACCTATAAAATATTTCTTTCAGCATTCATTCATTTTATTTTCTTCCCAAATACTTCTGCCGCTTTTATTTTTAAATGTGTTCACCCTTGTGTAGTTTGCTTGTGTAAAGCCACTGCTTTTCACCCACTTCAAAAACAATTTTATTTACATCAATATTTTTCAACTCTTTTAATCTTAAGTTTTCTTGCTTTCTTTGGATACTTTGCAACTCTCCTTTTCTTCATGAAAATATATATTTTAATTATTTTATTATTTGCCACATATCAATCATTTGTTTATGGTCTTACCATAAACACACATATTCATTATATGAACAAACTGGGTTTTCATGGTGAATTTGAATTGAGTAGACATCACAACATTTTTCCAGTGTGTCATATGATACCACAAGTAAGAACCCATGAATTGATTTGCAAAATTATAGGCCTGAATGATAATGTTTTCCAGCAGTTAAATTTCAAGGACCATATATTTAATACGGTAGAAACCATGCCATGTCCTTGTTGTCAGTTGACTCTTTAGCCCAAAAACAGTGGACATGGTATTTGAATAAACTCCTATCTGCTTTTCTACTCTTAGAATTAACTCTTGTATGCTTATAATGAGCTCTTCTACAGTTATAAAATAGTTGGTTGTAGTACTCTGTGAACTTTTAAGATAAAAAGCTATTCACAACTTTAAAAAAATGCATAGGAAGAAGAGACCATATGTCCCTTGTGTTCTAATAATTCATTTCTAGTGAGTAATGCTAGTCAATGTGTTCAGGTAGGAGGAGTGTTTATTGAAGAATCTTGTATCGCCCAGGATCTTTGGGTTTTTGATTTCCTACAGGAATCTCTCCCAATCTGCTGTTTTTCATTCTTGGCTCATGTCCTTTAAAGAACTGGGGTTTTGTTCTCTTTTGTTTTTTCCTCAAGCTTCTATGAAAATTCCACTTAACACAAAATTGCAAATATTTGGCAACCTCCTTTCCATAGGCATTCAATATCCATAGCATGTAGAATGTTGAGTGATATTGATGTTAGGATGAAGAGAACAGATTCTAGAAATCTACAGAGAGTGAAAGACATAACAATACAAATCCCCCTTTCTGCCCTAGGACTCCTTGAAAAAAATCTATGAAAAATTTTAATCTCTATGAGAAGAACTTAAGGGTCCTGCTCAAGAAGAATATAAATGTTTTCTTCTTTATATTCCAATTTTAATACAGTGAATTTTAATATCACACAAGAGCCTCTGTAATTTATCCAGTTAACTCCTGGATGAATAAATTTTGGTTGCTTATGATTTTGTCCTGTGCTAAATCAGACTTTTGGCTTATCTAGTCTAGCCGTGTCAACTCTGGCAGTGGTTAAGAACCGGGAATTTTAGAAGCCTTACCTGAGAATACCAGAGGCTTAAACTTAGGATCTTTTTGTACTCAGAAAGAATTATGCTTTAACAATGCTACATTTTTATAATCACAATGCCTTGTGATTTGTATGTGTTTGTAAAAGAGAGTGGGAGTACAAAACTCTGTTGAAAAAGTGCTTTTAGAGTCATATGCTTACCCTGCTGACTTTATGTTTGGCTTGTTTTTACATGCTTTTTTTATACTGCTATTGCTAAATTGCAGTTCTCTTTTGTTCCAGTTGACTGACTGCCTAATGTGCTTTCCAACTCTCTGTTGTGCTTTCTAGTCATGACGCAGTTCCAGTCTCCTAAATGTCAATGGTCAGAGAGTACCATAAGAAATTGCAGCTGCATGCACCATCCATTTCCCCCCTCTTCCCCCCCCCCCCGTTCGATTTTACCTTGATAATCACATGCATATACAGAGACATCGTGCATTGGCCCACTGTATTTCAACGTTTTTATCTTGGTCTCTCTCTGGGCCTGAAGTTCAGCCATCCTACGATTCAGTTGAATGCATTTTTAATCATGACAGAAAATAGAGGTGTCTTTGTTGTTTCAGAGATGAAGTGTGTGGAGTTTAAAGCCATACTGAGATTCTGTAATTGCGCTTTTATCATTCAGCTAGTAATTCTCAGTTTATTAAATATGACGGGAACATTTTAGTGGGCTTTGGATGAAATTTGTGGAATTTAAGTGTTAGACTTGTAAGTCATAATTTCCACCCACATAAGAATGGAATAAATAAAGATAACTTTGCAAGTGTTTGCATATACAGTGTTAGTGTATACTAGCTCATACGGTAGCAAAGGAAAATCATGTTTGAAAAAATATTTTGGGAAGAATAAAGAAAGATATGGATGGGAGTCTGTGCTTCAAATGGTTGGAAAGAACATTATTAATAGTGTGATTAAATTGCCTTATTTGACAACACAGTGAATAGTGAAAGAGATAGGGCCAGTCCCTCTCAGCTTGTTGTAAGCTATTATTCAAGAAACAGTTGTACTCAGATAAATAATTCAATCATACCAAATGGCAGAGGGGCTTGGTTATTATGTATGGGGCCTTGAGCAGCCATAAGATTTCATTTCCTGGCCAAGAATTTAATTCCTAAATGACCAATCAGTTATTCAACTTGAGTGATAAACTCCTTCTTTTGATGTTTGTGGTCTATTAGACATCTCTTTCCTTTCTCACACAAACTGGAAAATAGGGTTTATGCATCATTTATAATCTTCATGCAGCAAATGCTGGTTCTGCGGAAATGTGACCAAACAGTAATAAATACCTCAGCTATGAGAAGGGAGTTGAGCTTTTTGGCAACACAGATACTGTTTTTTAGAGTCATTTTGGCACTGTGTTTTTCATTCTGTGTCTACCAAAATGATAGACTGAGGTATGCAGAATTATAAGTCTATTCTTCAGAAGCTAAATATCATCTATGAATATTTGTCATATGCAAATGTTGATGATGAGTTTTTAGGAGTTTTACTGTGCTCTGAGTTTTTGACTTCATTAATAATCTAAAAAATGGTTTTTGAAAATGACATCGCTTGACAATTTTTAAAAATGCCCCACAAATTCATTTTTCCTTCCAAACGAGCACCGCTTTAGCAGATTTGTTAAAATAATATTGCGATTAGCATTATAAATCCATTCTATTTTTTAATTTAATCATACTCATTTGGAGGTGTGCTAGATAAATGATTTTTTTCTAGGAATATAGAGAAGTGCTTCTTGACTGTGTCAAAACTATTGCTTCATTTTTAAAAAAAATTATGTCTGGTTCTTGAAGACATTTTGGAAAAATTTCAGCAGATTCTTGACAAGGTTTGTCAAAAGACATTTGCCTCTTTACTAGAGCTGACAGTGACTAGCCCAAGATATACCCCAAATGGCTTTGTACCTAAGATGGAACTAAAACATACAGCCTCCTAGTTTCTAGCCTCAATCAAACTCATTACTTGGCTATCAATAGAGCCTCAATATTTCACATTTTTCCAGAGCCAAGATATTGAACTACGGTCATTATAAATACAAGCCATGTACACTAAACATTGTACTAAAGGATTTCTTAATTTTCTTGGTTTATATAATACTTCCACAACACGTAATAAGCAGAAGTTAAACATATTAATAGGGAAAATCTATGCATAGCGATTATATTTCCCATTTAAGCTAGTTAAGTAATTCATCCATTAAGGCTGGTGGGGCAAGTTAAATAATTCAACCAACTTAATTTTCTTAAACAAATTCATTATCCAAACCCATAGCCACCTGCAACATTAATGGAAAGTTTTGAGGATAGATAATATATGTATGTGTATCATACAACCAGTAGATTCAAATGTGGAGCAGTGCCAGGTGATTTATTATTTTGGAAATATCTGTTTTGACTATTATGTGTTATTATTCATTTGGGGCTGCTACTATATTAGTCAAACATTGAAACTCACTATCATAGATTACTGAATTCAGAGATAAAAATTACACTGGTTTCAATTCAATCCAATTCAATGAAATCAACTTACATTTAAAAGATTGTGGGAATGTCAATGTTAGAATACTAAAAAAAATTCAGACCAATTTCACTATTTTAACTCCCAAAGAAGCAAAAACGTAAGTTAAATGAAGAACAAGTAACCCATTCCCTGCATATTTCAATAGCTATCCAAAGTATAAACCAATTTATATATGCAAAGACAGTGGTTCAAATTCAAATCATATTATTTGACTGATACCAGTGAAACAATGAATATTTTATACGTGGAATCATAATAATCTTCTATCTTTTTACTTAATTTAAAATGAAATTGAAATGCTATTTAATGATAATGAGAACTTTAGAAAAATCTTGACTAAAGATGGCTTTAGAACATCTCTCATGGACTTAGTAGGAACTAGTATTGTTGCCTCATTTAACTTATTTATAAGATTGAATTTTTTTGTTTCCATTGGGAAAAGCCAGCAAAATAACCACAATAACAAGGTCTTTTTTCAAATTTAACACAACATAGACTTGGAAGGGACCTTGAAATCCTTTGAGTCAAACTCCCTGGCTGTTTCAACAATCCTCATACCATTGAAGACAAATGGCTGTCCAGTCTTTATTTGAAAATCTCCAATGATGGAATACTCACAGGTTCAAGAGGCAGGTGTTCCATTGCCTAAATAGGTCTCACAGTCAGGAAATTCCTCCTTATTTCAATTTTGGCTCATTCTCATAAAGCTTCCATGTATTGTCCTTGGAGATTCTCAGTCATCCAGGTCATATGGTGACAATGGTGCTTTTTCAAAAGGCAACTTAACTTATTTTCTTCCTTTGAGGAAGAGGAAGAGGAAGAGGACGAAGAGGAGGAAGAAGAAGAAGTTAGTCGTAGTAGTAGTAGTTTCACTTCTTATCCAAGAAGCTTCACTGATTCTGGGAGGATGGTGGGGGCAAAGG
>JAEANM010009620.1:5016-16260 GCA_017656035.1 Myanophis thanlyinensis
CACACACACACACACACACTGCAGCCTCAGAGTGGCAGCTGCTGGGTCCCCCGGGGGCTTCTCAGAGCCGCTTGACGGCTTAATCCTCAGCCTGAGGCTCCCAGCAGGCAAACTACTGAAATGCACCTGCTGGAATAAGTTGTTTATTATGGAAAGTTCCTGGACATCTGGGCTTGACTTGTGATAAAGCCAAGAAGTGCCAGGATCAGACGTTTGCCCTAATTCAGAAGCCGTTTCTTAAAAGAAAAATGAAGCCAGAATTTCTCTTCTTAGGTTGGATGGACAGACAGCTTAAATGGAAATCTGGATGACTGTGTGTATTCCATCTGCACAAAGACGGAAAGCCACGTCAATTCCCTTCCCAGAGGGTCTCTGGGCGATAAGAGTTGGTGGAGAGGGGGAAACAGTCCATTTTCATTGAAGAGAAGAATTGGTCCAGCTCAGTTTGCAACTGGGAACCACTCCTGGTTGTTGTACTCGAAACCCCCCCAAAAAATGAAGCTCTAATTTTAGGTTTTGATTCTTAGAATAGTTTTGTTATAGAAATAATTTTAAATATTTAGAAATGTAAAGCAAAAGGTTGAAGTTGGAATTTATTGTATTCTACTGCACTGAAAAAAAAAACAGAAATTACTTTTTTCTTTCTTCTTTGTTTTCTCTTGCACTCCTCTCTCTCTTTTTAACTTTCTTAATTTTTGTTTCTATTTGCATTTTAACTCACAATAAACTCTAATAATAAACAAAACAAAGTTCAGGCCATTTTATGAGTAATTTCCCAAAAATTGTGTCTTTCCATTTTCATTATTTTCAAGAGTTGACAAATTGACAATGTTTCTGATTCAGGAGCTGGAGCTGTGGTTGTTGTTAAATTGCTACCTTGTGTCTGACTCTTGGTGACCCCATGGGCCACAGCACGCCAGCCCCCTTCCCCCTCCCCCAACGCTTGCCCAAATTCCTGTTCATTGAGTTGATGACCCTTCCCAACCATCTCCATCTCTTCTGCCGTCCCCTTCTCCTTTCGCCTTCTGTCTTCCCCAACATGGGGGTCTTCTCCAAGGAGCCCCCTCTTCTCATGAGATGGCCAAAGTCTTTGAGCTTCAGCTTCAAGGTCGACTTTAGAATCGACTGATTTGATCACTTTGCAGTCTGAGGAATTCTGGGAGTTGACGTCCACAAGCCGTAAAGTTGCCAAAGTTGGAGACTCCTGGACTAGGCTGTATGGAGAAAAATGTCCCGAAAGCAGGAAATGCCATCTCATGGGCCCATCCTGGATGGAAGAGCTGGAGAGACCCTCTTGAGGGGCAAAAGGGGGGAAGCAAACTGAGCTGAGCCCCCCCCCAATCCCGCTTGGCTGCATTACTCACTCTGAGGTCGCGAACCTTCAGCCGTCCATGGGGAACTGGGAAGAAGGTGTCTGTCTGAAGGATGACCGAGCCAGGGGATCCGCTCAGTTGCTCCACCCTGCTGATCAGCTGGGCCAGATCCTTCACCCGTGCCTTGATCTCCACGTTTGCTGGCATCTGCAGGACAATCGGAGATCAGGGGAAGGCAAGGGTTGGGGTCCCTGGTGCTCTCTGGGCTGGGTGGTTTCCTTGCAGACGTTTCATGGCCCTACTAGGTAGCACCCTCAGTGCTAGAAGGGAGTGGGGTGAGACCCTGTGGCTGGACCCTGAGCTACAGCTGCTCTCTTCTCTTGAAGCTGAGGCTCTTGCGGGGAAATTCCCCTCCAAGGGGCTCAGCCCCTCCCCCACCCCCTCCCTCCCTCCCTCCCTCCCCCCTTCGCTTCTGGCCGGCGTCTGTCCGCCCGTGTCGGGGCCGAGCAGGTTCAGGGGGGCTCAAACGCTGCCCAGCCCGGACCTTTCTTCGGGGTGGGTGGGCGGAGTGGGGTTTCCAGCTTCCCCAACCCACCTCCGCTGCACCAGACACGTGTAGGTCTCCGCTGGTTCCACGCCCCCTTGAAGAGGCCCCGTCCCGCAGCGGACAGGCCGATCGATGGGGCCCGGGCGGGCGGGAAAGGCGTTCAACGATTCCCTCCGCCCGAGTGGAGAAGCCACGTAACCGGCCAGGCCGCCTTTTCCAAGGAATGCACCATCAGTGGCGGGGCGCAGATCCCCCCGGCGGCGCGTTCACACAAACGCCGCTACACGTGTCGCGACCTTCACCCTGGGCCGGGTCTGCAGCTCAACGATTGGCGCCGCGCCCGACTACGTCACGTCCTCCGATTGGCCGCCGCCGCCGCCTCGCCCCGCCCCTCAGCCCGCAGCCCGCCTTCCGGCCTCCGGCGCCGGCGCGGGCCAATGGGAGCGCGGGTGGGCGGGGCCTTGGGGCGGGGCGGCCATTGGTCGGCGGCGGTGATGGAGGCACCCGAAGGAGACGGGCCGGACGGAGACCGAGCGGCGCCCCGCTCTCCCCGCGGCTGCCCGGCCGTCCCCGCGCCCACCCGCCTGCGCGCCTTCCTCTGGTGCCGGGAGTTCCTGGCCGGGGCCTGGCGCCGCCTGGCCGCCCCCGAGCAGCTGGGCATCGCCCCCGTCAGGTGAGCCGCCGCCCGTGACGTCACCGCCTCCCCGCCCCCTCCCTCCAGCCACTCTCCTCCAGGCGCCCCTCCCGGGAGGAAGCCTCGCAGCAAGGAGGCCCTGGGGATTCTGGGAGTTGGAGTCCGGAAGTCCTAAAAGCGGCCCAGGGCTGTAGGGCCGCGGGGTCTGGTGGCTCCGCCCTGGGGGAGAGGCAAGAGGTCGTCCTCGACTTACCATCACAATGCAGCCCCCGATCTCCGTGGTTAAGTGGGGCATGTAATAAGGCAGGCTTGTTCCATTTTACGACCTTTCTTGCCATCAGCCCGGCTCCCCCGCCGACTTTGCTGGTCAGGTCGCAGAAGGGGGTCACCTGGCCCTCCAGGAACACCCCGGCTGTCATAAATATGAGTCAGTTGCCATGCGGCTGGATTTTGGGATGCTGCGATGGTCTAAGGGTGAAAAACAGTTACAAGAGCTGTTGTAATTTCAAACAGTCACTAAATGAACCTGTAAAAGAGTTGGGAGGGACCTGGGAGGTCTTCTAGTCCAGGGGTCTCCAGCCTTGGCCCCTTGAAGAATTCTGGGTGAGCTTTGCTGGCTGAGGAATTCTGGGAGTTGAAGTCCCCAAGTCTTAAAGTGGCCAAGGCTGGAGACCCCTGTTCTAGTCCAGCCCCCTCGTTTGCATCTGGTGGGGAGAGGAGGAGGCTTATCCTGTCCCACCTGCCCCCCCCCCACACACACACACACATACACTCCTGGCCTGGCCCCCAACCTACCTGAGTCTGCTTCCCACCCCCCAGTGGAGGGCTGAGCAACCTGCTGTACAAATGCTCCCTGCCGGACCACATCCCAACCGCCCAGGAGGAGCCACGCCAGGTCCTGCTTCGCATCTACGGCGTCATCCTCCAGGTGAGCTTCGGCCAGGCCTTCCGGAAGCTTCCCTTCTGGCCCTGGGATGACCTTGTCTGTCTGCCTGCTCCCTTGGGCCCCAGGACATCCTGATCTGTGGTGCTGAAAGCGGGACAGTGACCAACCCTCGAGACAAGGCTCTGATGACCGCTTGACCAGCCAGTTCAGTTGGTCTCACTGCAGGGCAGAGGATGCCCAATATACTGGATCCTGCTGGGTCTACTGGAGTCCGGTTGGAGGGCTCAGGTTCTGGAGAGCAGCCCCTTTGATTCTCTGTCTCTCTCTCTCTCCCTCCCGCAGGGGGTCGACTCGCTGGTTTTGGAGAGCGTCATGTTTGCCATCCTGGCTGAGCGGGCCCTGGGACCCCGGCTGTATGGCATCTTCCCGCAGGGACGCCTGGAGGAATACATCCCGGTAATGTGCCACCCCTTCCTTCCCTCCCTACCTCCCGGGCAGGCAGGCAGGACGGGCTGCAACTTGGGGCTGAACCTGGCCTGGCACTGCCCCAAATGCCATCTCCCGGCACACGGTGATCCTGCTGGGGTTACTTTCTCCTTTGCCCAAATGGTCTCCTGCTTGAGGGGGTTGGAAGTTGTGAAGAACAGTGGTGGGCTGAGGGGCTGCCCACCCGTCCTGCCCCTGGATCCAGAATTCGGCTCCGGGTTAGTGGCAGTCTTTGTGTTGAGGCGCTCAGGCTGCCACCCTGAGCAGAGGGGCACGGCTCTCTTCACAAACCCCACGCAAGGTGTCCCCAGAGACCAGAGTTGCTGTGGGATGTGCATGCTCTGCAAAGGTTAGAACTCTCGAGGGTAACTCTTTGGGGGGCTTACAAGACAGCATGAACTCAGGGTCTCCCAGGGTCCTTCGTGACACACACACACACACCCAGGCAGCCTCTCCATTCACAGCAGAAAGGCTCCCCCCTCCCTCCAGTCCCCTCAGGGCTGCCCTCTGTCTCCCCCCGCAGAGCCGCCGCCTGGTCACGCAGGACCTGCCGGAGCCCAGCATCTCAGGGGAGATTGCAGTGAAGATGGCCCGCTTCCATGGCATGGTGATGCCCTTCAACAAAGAGCCCAAGTGGATGTTTGGGACCATGGAGAGGTGGGTCGCCCTGCCTGGCTGGCCCCTCGGCTGCTCCCGACAAAGTCCTCTCCCTGGGCAGGTGGCCTTGCAGCTCTCGCCCTGCCAAGGACTCCAGAGTCCGGCCACCTGGGAAGGTCCCCGGGGCTGTCCCCCTCCTGTCCTCCTCCCTCCCCTTCACCCTCCTCCCTTCCTGGCAGGTACCTGAAGCAGATCTCCGAACTCACCTTTTCCCAGGAGACCCAGCGGCACAAGCTTAACCGGCTCAAGGCTTACAACCTGGAGGCCGAAATGCACAGCCTCAGGTGGGCAGGTGACCAGGGAGGGGCGGCCCGCGGGGTTTCATCCAGGTCACCCTTCACTTCCCCCTGGGGCTCGGCCCCTGGCGCCCTGCCAGCTTTGCACTGGTCTCCCCCTCCCCCTGGGATCAGGAAAGTGCTGCCGGAGGGCAGGGGGATTTGGAGGGTGGGACCCTCCAGGTTTCACACCCAAAAGGCGGCTTTGTATTGAAACAAGGGGTGTCGTGAAGTCACAAGACTCTTGTCTTGTGGTGCCCCTCCCTCAGAAAGGGGAGTGGGCTCAGCTGCACAAAGACCCTTTCCCGTTTTCACTTTCTTCCTCTTCCCCAGGACGCTGCTCGAGGCCACGCCGTCCCCTGTGGTTTTCTGCCACAATGATGTGCAGGAAGGTGAGGGCGGTGGAGACT
The DNA here is from genome assembly GCA_017656035.1 of Myanophis thanlyinensis. Lineage (NCBI taxonomy): Eukaryota > Metazoa > Chordata > Lepidosauria > Squamata > Homalopsidae > Myanophis > Myanophis thanlyinensis. The sequence continues at coordinate 10,225 of JAEANM010009620.1, forward strand.
CTGGGCCCTGCCAGCCACGTGGCACAAGCCTGGAAGGAGGTCCCGGCTGGGCTGACGGCCAACTCCCCTTGCCCCCTTTCTCCCCATGCAGGGAACATCCTCCTCCTAGCCGGCCGCCAGACCTCCTCCACGGACCGGCTGATGCTCATCGACTTTGAGTACAGCAGCTACAACTACCGGTAGGCTGGCAGCCAGGCAGGGCAGCCCTCACCCCACCCCACCTCCGGGTGGCTTGGGCACCACCAGAGCAGCCAGGCCGAGGAGGGGCCTTTGCTGGGCTAGTGGGCTGCTTCAGCTGCCACAATCCTTATAAAAAAACAGAGAGAGAGAGTCCAGTTCTTCCAGGAAGTTTTCTTTGCTTTCCAGCCATGCTTTTTCTGCGAAAACCTCCCCTCAATTTGCCCCAGGCTGGCCTTGCAGTGACTGGCTGCTAATCACAAATTAGCCCATTATATTTTAATAGGCCAGTTGTCTTTCCGCCTTAGCCTTAATTGGTTTATTGAAATGACCCATTTGTGGAAAGGGCTTTATATTGCGGTAGAAAGTAACCCAACAGTGCTGGGTTGTATAACACACTCTATCACACACACATACACACATCCTGAGCAAAGATTATAAATTAGCTCAGCGTGTTGATGTTCTAGCAAGCCTTTAACTCCTGCTCCTCCTGCAGCGGCTTTGACATCGCCAATCACTTCTGCGAGTGGGTCTACAGCTACGCCCACGATGAGTGGCCTTTCTACAAAGCCAGCCCCGAGAACTACCCCAGCCCCGAGCAGCAGGTAATGGCCCTGGGCTCCTGAGGACCAAGCGGGGGCGGGAGGAAGGAGAGAGGTAGGGCTGGATTGGAGGGAGGGGGAGAGCAGAATGGCTAGCTCAGGAATTCTGGGAGTTGAAGTCCATGGGTCATGAAGAGGCCACCAGGCCTGTGGGAACAAATGCAGGACCCAAACGTCCAACCTCCAGCCTGGCTGTGATGTTCATTGTTAACTGTGCACCCACGGTCTGAAGGATGCGCCATATTGATAGATTTCAGGAAACGAGGATAAAACGATAATATGGCCAAAGATAGGCATGAATCATGGGTGGTGAAAGCATAAAGGTATTTCTTCCCTGCCCTTCTTCCACTGTTTCCATCCTCAAAAAAAGTCGATTGTCTTAATAGCAAGAAACCTATCGCTTGCGTTGCCATAGAAGTGAGGATTTCAAGTTTAGGTCCAATTAGCCCCCCTTCTTTCTGCCTGCTCCCCATTCCTCTGTCTCCCTCCCACGCTAGGCTGGGAGTCCCGGCTTTGCAGGCGGCAGCAATGGCCCTGGAAGACTGTACCGGCCTGGGGTCTGGGAAACTGAGTCATTTCAGCTGCCTGGCCTTTTGGGTCTTGAGCTGGCGGATCGATTGATTGGTCTTGCTCTCTACTGTGGGAGTCCTAGTTTAAACGCCCAGGTGCTTTTCCTGCTCTCCAGGACTACAGGTCGCCAACCATCTGCTTGGCAGTTCACAGAATAACAGGAGTTGGGTAGGGCCTTGGAGATCTTCTAGTCCAACCCCCTGCTCAAGCAGGAGACCCTGTATTGTTTCAGACACATGGGTTGTCCAGTCTCTTCTTAAAAGCCTCCAATGATGGAGCCTCCACAACTTCTGGTGGCAAGCAGTTCCACTGGTTAATTGTTCTCACTGTTAGCAAATTCCTCCTTAGTTCCGGGTTGCTTCTCTCCTTGGTTAGTTGCTTCTTGTCCTGCCTTCAGGTGCTTTGGAGGACAGGTTGGCCCCTCTTCTTTGAGGCAGATTCTCAGATACTGGAAGGCTGATATCGTGTCACCCCTGGTCCTTTTTTTTCCCATTAAACATGGCCAATTGCTGCAACCGTTCTTCATATCAAGTTCATTTTTTTTATTTGTTACATACGTTTTACATACGTGTCATATGTTTTAGCCTGCAGTTCCTTGAGTCATCTCCGTTGCTCTTCTCCACCCCCTTTCCAGACTCTTTCCTCTATTGTGGTGAGGGGTTGGGGGGAGGTGATTGATGGGTCACTTGAGCAGCTTCAGCAAAGGAGAATCTCCTGAGCAGGAATTGCTGGGGGCAGGTGGGGGATACCTTCGCCAGGCCCAGCCGGAAGCCCCTTCCTCCTCCTTGAATTCCAGGGGTCTCTCTCACCGCACCTGGATTATTTCCGCCCCGACTGTCCACGGGGTCTTGGAAACTTTTGCCTAGTGGCAGATGGGAGGGGGCAGTTTCCATAGCAACAGGAGGTGGTTTGCCTCACCTGCCTCGTCTCCCCTCAGCTGCACTTCATCCGGTGTTACCTGGAAGAGGCAGGTGGGAAGGCTGACCCCCCCTCGCCAGAGGAACAGGAGCGCCTGGAGGCCAAGATGCTTCTGGAGATCAGCCGGTCAGTCTTGCGGGTGGGGGAGGGGGTGGCTGGCATTTGTTTGGGTTGGGGTCAAGAGCTGTGGCTGTTTCCTTTAAGTGGGGGTGGGGGGCATTGCAAGAGGCCTCAGTCTTCCCCTCCTTCCCTGGGAAATGCTCCCGATTAGGAAAAGCTGCCTCTGGGGCAGGAATGGCAGAGCCCCTCCCCCCTTGACTGACTCACTCTCTCTCTCCCCCCTCGGCAGGTTCACCTTGGCCTCCCATTTCTTCTGGGGCCTCTGGTCTATCTTGCAGGCCAAGATCTCTACCATTGAGTTTGGCTACCTGGTGAGTGCCACGGGCTGGCTCCCATCCCCCACCCTAGGCCCTGGGGCAGGGAAAGGCGGCCGCTTTGCCACTTCAGTCTGCCCTAGAGGGAGGGGTACTGGTGCCAGCCCCCCCAGAGGGCATCCTACGGGGTCTCGGGGCTGCCCCTCCCTTTCCCCAGAGCACAGAGGGTCTGGCAGGGCAGAAAGAGGGTCACATTGCCCAGGCATCCTTCTTCTTCCCCCCTCCCAGGAATATGCCCAGTGCCGCTTTGAGGCCTACTTCCAGCAGAAGGCCAGGGGCGAGTGACTGCTGGCTGGACTGCAGTGGCCAGAAACTGGCCTGACCAGGAGTGAAATATTGGACAATAGCTGGAGCTGAAGGACCAAGACTGGAGGGGTGGGTGGTCAGCCCTCCTGCCTCTCTGCATGCGTGCTTCCGTGCCCTTTGGGGACACCTGGATTTCTACAATCAACCTGGTTTGCGGGCGTGTGAAGGGGGGGCTCCCGTGACGCACTGCAGGGCAAGTGGTCAGCCTCGGCATCCTTCTGGATCGGCAGCAGTGGTGGGGGGAGTGGTTAGTGCCTTCCTCAGTTGCAGTCCAGGTTGACGGACAGGAAGGCTATCGTGTCCGTCTCATGTGTGGACTTCCTCGGGGCTCAAAGCTCCACCCTCTCCTGTTCTCTGTCTGCTTGAAACTGGCTGGGCGAGGGTCCACCAGGAAGCGCCAAGTGCACGCGAACAGCCAGACCCACCTGTGAACTTTGCACGTGGGGGTCCGGTTGCTCACACCTGGCAGTATGATGTGTCCATACACCCCTCCCCCCCCAGCTATGTTCCCATCCTTGGTCTTGGAGGGGGCCGCATTTCCCTGTTCCAGCCGGGTGCAGTTTGGGGGAGGAGGGGTCTTTTCATCCTGTGCCCAGTTGTACCCTCTGCCTTCCCTTCAGACAGGCACTCATGCCCTGATCACATTGCATCTAGATGACTGCAATGCGCTTTAGGTGGTGCTGCCCTTGAAGACAGCCCAGAAGCCACAACTGGTACAGAAAGCCGTGATGCACAGTCATGGGCGCTTCTCATGTGCCCCTCTGTTGCCATTGCGACCCTGCCTCCGAAGGCTGCTTGCTGCCTCCGAAGGTCACTCTGCAGGTCAGAGCGCTGGAGGGCTTGCTTGTTTGATCATTTCTGGAGGGGACAGGCAGCAATTCCCCCTCCCCCATGAAGCACTGTCACCTTGTGGGGCCTGGGAAGCCTTGCTTCTTTCTTGGGGCCCCCAGCCCAGCCCCAGCCTCCTCCAAAGAGAAAAATGGGGCCCCTTCGGTTCCAGGAAGCATTGAAAACTCAGCTTTGGTTCCAGGCCAGGGGGCCCTTTATTATACTCAGTGGGCCCCTTTTTGTCCCATTAATTCTGTCCCTGATTTTACTCTGGGCTAATAAATCAATGAACTATCCATCATGGAGGAGACTGGTGGCCTCCAGGAGCTGTCCGTTCTCAGGGCAGCTCATCCCTGAAGCACTGGAATAGAGCTGTTGACGGATGGTTTGCACTCTCGGTCAGAATATTGTAAAAAATAAAAAACGTTCATTTGTAGTAAGCTGCCTTTCACCATGCATGTTTTATTTATTAATACATAATAAATCTCACCATTGGAGGCCACTCCAGGTGGCTCAACCTGTTTAGCTAATTGAAAAAAAAAGGGGGGGGGGTGTCTAAAAGGTAGAGAGTCAAGAGGGGGGGCTGGAGAGGGAGGGGTCCTGCATTTCTGGCCCAGCTTCCTTCCGGCAAGGCAGCCAATTGCTCCCCTCTCAGAAGATCTGAGGAACAAAGGCTTGGCCGCAAACTGGACTGTACACCCCCACCCACCCACCCCCGCCATGTTGCAGAGGGGGTGGGAGGGTCTGGCTGCCCTGAGTGGCTCTAGAGAAGCCCTTGCAAAAGGATTCAGAGGAGAGACTGAGGAGGGTGGAGATTAAGGCACCAAGAGGCCAGCTGAATGCCAGCTCATTTTGGCCTGGGAAGGCCACAGTGGGAGGGGAGGGCCAAGGCCAGATGAGACCAACTGCAAACCACTGGGGAGGGGGCTTCCATCCACCCACACAACTTTTCTCAGTTGATCCCAAACTCCACTCCACCCTAAGGTCCCTATTCCAGCCAAGGTGAGCCACCCTTGCTGATATTATCCAGCCACTCTCCCCAGCGCGCTCCAGGGATCGGCCAGCCCAGCTCTGATGCCCTCCGGATTCAGAGGGCTACAAGACCAGCTCATCCTTTGGCCCCCATACCCCCACCCTCACTTTCCCTGGCTGGGAGGCCCTAGAAGAAATAGTGGGGGCTGCTGGGGGTCTACAAAGCCTGGCTGTTCTTGATTCCCACCCCGGAGAAAAGGGATTTGGTGAGAGGAACTCCGAATCTCTCTGCAGCCCACGGCAATACCTGGAGGCCCCCCCCCCAAGATCCCCCCTTCCCCAGTCCGATTCCTAATTTTACAACCTCCTGCCCAATTCTAGAAGCCCAGTTTTGTGAGCATTTGCTGGGCTTCAAGGAGGAGAGATCCTGACCTTCCCAAATCAACCTTCCCCCGAGCGAGAGCTTTCTGTCAACAGCCGCCAAAGCCCAGCCCGTCTCCTGTCTACGCCTTGTGCACACCGGTTTCTCCAAGGACGCAGACAGGTGTGGCTGGCAGGGGAAGCCCCAGGGCGGCCCTTTTCAATCTTGCAACCTTTGAGATGGGCGGACTTCAACTCCCATCATTCCCCAGCCAGCATGCCACCCACAAATCTCTGCGGCTCCTCTGTCTCAGCTAAGCTAGCAGAGAGATTGCTACAATACCTGGGGATAAGGTGGTTCCAGATTCCCTACTGGAGGGAGGGCCAATTCATCAGCTCCAGCTTAAGGGGCTTCAGAGAAAGACTCCGAGGTCCAGGATGGACTGACTGAGTCACCTGAAGAAGAGCACTAGCCGTATTCTCAGATATGGAGCGGGCCAACACAGTTGCATTAACAAGGCCAGAGGCATGCAACTATGGACTCCACCCCCAAAAGCCTATCAGCCAGGAGGAGAACTGGTGCAGAATGTTCCCCTTCAGCAGGGTCTTCGGGCAAAGGCCACAGGGGTCGAAAATGGCTCAGCAGGTTGCCCATGCAATGCAGTGCATTAAGAGAGGGATAAAGATCACATGACGTGTTTAGCACAGCTTAGTAAGGCCTTGGGAAGGCCACACCTGGAATCCTGCATCCACTTCTGGTCACCACGATGTAAAAAAGATGTTGAGACTCTGGAAAGAGGGCAGAAAAGAGCAACAGAGAGGATTAGGGGATGATTGGAGGCTAAAACATACAAAGATAGATAGATAGA
>JAEANM010009621.1:0-16259 GCA_017656035.1 Myanophis thanlyinensis
TTTTCTTCTTCTTCTTCTCTCAGAAAGCAAGAAATAAAAGTTCAACCAACCTGTGTACACAGTATAGTCTCATCCTTTGGCATGTTTACACCACTCACTAGTGCCATTGCCCTTCCCAAAGTTAAGTGTGCTTTCCTACCTCTGAAAGGCCCATCCCAACCATACTTTCAGGGAAGGGATCAAATGGCAGCTGAAGTCAACCAGGCCAGTGGAAGAGCTCGTGTCCATTTCCCAGCCTTCTGAAATGGAGAAGGGGGGGGGAATTAAAAGCTAATTCAAAATAATTTTAAAAAAGTATTGTGGACTAGGTCCATATAACATGCTGCAAGGGTTAGAGATTTCTAACATGCTGCAGTTAGAGGTTTCAGATATGAATGTTTCAGCCTTACTTGGAAATGCCAGGGATATGGAATGTTTTGCACATAAAGTAAGAAGAAATCTTTTTTTTATTTTAGTAGTGAATTATCTTTGGCCCCTGTACAGGACCATTTAATTTATATTGGTCATCAAATCCTCCTAGTTAGGATAGCTTTTTGTTTGACTTGCATTATTATCTTATCATTATTATCTCTACTTGCATTATTATTATTATTATTATTGCATTATAATTAAACCTTTAATTCTTAATAATGCAATTTCCTGGTGCCATTTTTAGTTTTCTTACCCCAACTCAATCATATGAACTCCCCCCCCCTTTTTTTGCCCCCTCTGGAACACTGGAATCACAGAACTAGGCTTGCCAATTCCAACAGAGATAACTACAAGCTAAAAAGTTTATCTAGACCTTGGAAACTCAGACTGAGAGTTCTGTCACTTTCATCAATTCTTATTTTCCCATCATGACAACTATTGCTTGCTACTTTCCCCACCGAGCGATTCTTGAACCTGGACCAATGATGACAGAAGGCTCTCCAAAAACTACCACTTCTGAGCTGTTATTCCCCACCTACGTTCCTCTAGTGCTACTGGCCTGAAACATGTATATAACTATCCACTGTTGCATTTGTTTTCTATTCCTGTCAATCATCAGGAGTTGATTCTTGCTTGCCAACCCATCCATTTGGCTCTGGTTGCTGTGTTGCAAACAATATGAATATTGCAGCACTGAAGGTTAGCCATTAACGATAGTTTCTCTGAAAGCCTCCAAGTTTGTCGACAAAGCAAATGTCACTCAATGCAGTTCCCCACAATTTGAAGTCAGAAGAATGCCAAAAATGAAACATTTCTCAGCAAATGAGAAGTAATTGTGTTAGCAAACACAGGGTGGCCCGCCTTGAATAACTGACTACATTTTCTGAAGGCAAATTATACAGGAAGCGAGTCGCTGATTATTCCTCTTAAATAAAGGAATGTAAGAGGGGAAAGAAAAAGATAAAATGGCAAAGAAGTGAAGCTAAAGAGTGCTTTCAAAACAGCTTTGTATAAATTAAATGTTGGCCCATGTATGCAACTCAGGGTTGCAGCATGCGCACTGCAGACTTATTCATTTATTATTTATAAAATTTAGACACTACCTATCCCATCTCAGAGTGATTTTGTGTACAACTACAAGCATAACAAACATAAAAATACATCAATCAAAGGATCCAGGTGAAAACAAAACTATTAGGGTCAAAAGGAAGGGTTTCAAGGCACTAACTACCTCAGGATTCTGTCCCACTCAGTGAGGCCCAAGGAAATTGGCAAACCCAAGTCATCAAACTGTTTCAAACTGCCAGGAGTGTTTCTGTAAATGTATTTTGGAAATAAGTCTGAGGTGTTGTTTAGGTTATACAATGTTTTACTTCACCAAAAAGCTTTCCCTCTATTAGGATCTAGCAAGAGGATTGGATTCTGGGATTGGATGGGCCCACTTGCTCCTATTTTGGATCCCAACTGCCAAAGATTTTCAGCTGGCAGAGTCTAAGAGAAGAGACCTTTCTGCTGTGGCCCTCCTTTGGAATGTTCTCTGGCTGGGGATAAGATCAAACCTCACACTCCTGGCCTTCCAGGAGAGCCTTAAAACCTGGCTCTGCTGACTGGCCTGGGCCCTGATAGGGGGTCTCTATGCTAGGGGTGGCTGATGAGGTAGAGAGAACATCCGCACCCTGTCATCACCTGTCGTCTTGGTTTTTGGTTAGTCACTTTTTAATCTTTTTATAATTGCTTTGTACTGTGTTTTTATTATGTTGTAAGCTGCCCTGAGTAGTTGTAACAGTGAGATGGTGTCATATAAATTTAAAAAATAAACAATACATATTTCTGTAGGATAAGTTTCCATAGATTCTCTTTGTTTTCTTTGGATGAACAAGAATCAAATAAGATGATGATCTTGACAATGAAAATTCTCTGTTCAAATCTTCACTCACTCCCTACCAATGATCATAGAAATACCCTTCTAAAATACTAAAAAAATAAAAGCTCAGACAAAATAGTGTTTGTTTTTAATGTATCAGCTGTATCCTTGTTGTATGGTTTTCTTTTTCTCATCTTCTGTTTCTTGCAACAGCCAACTTGTATTCAGTATCTGCTAAACATTCTGAAGTCTTTCTGGCTATTTGGAACCCTTGCTAATATATAGTATCCCTGTGTTCTTACTCCAGTTATTCCCTACCTACAACATTGTGGAATTTTTCCAAATGTGCTAATGTCTCTCTTTGGGGGATATATCTTGTAGTTTGGATTATGGAGACATCTTGTTCTAACATGGAAATATAATTTACTGGATGTCCTTTAATCAGTCGTTCTGATGTCTACTTTTCTAGGCCATTTCTACGATAAAAATGGGTTCATTACTATATGTACTGTATTACTCTGTTCCTTGAATGAGGAAATGTATAGAATTTTTTTAAATAAAATAAACAAATGCCTATATATAAGCTGCACAATGCTCATCTTTTCCCATCAATGATTAAATATAAAGCTTTTAAATATTTGATAATATTGAAAGATAAGATGTATTCTTACTATTATTATGCTAATACCATTATTACTGTTTTTCCCCTTATAACATATCCTAAATGACCTTATAATTGTATATTTCCTGCCTCTTACCAAGCTCAACAAATATAAAATTATATAAATAATTTTACATGTTTTGCTTTAAGGAAAATCTGAAAGGGACAAAATTAGAAAATGTAGAATACCATTTGTTAAGATATGAGAATAATAATTTGAAATGTAAATAAGAGCTAAAAAGAAAATGTATTTGTATGCTCTTAATTATTTAACAGTATCTGCAACCAAAGACTCTCCCAACATAAATTATTATACTGAATAAAGAAAGCTAGGCATAATCAGGAAAGAATTGTTGCAGGAAAGTACAGTGGTTTTTATTCTGTTTTACTCCTTGAAGAATCTAGGAATTGTTAAAGGATTATTTTTCACCTGGGCTAAATGGCTGGGTGTCTAGTTACAATACAAAATAGAGTTTATTCGTGGTATTCTCCAAGCTTAGTTGTTTCCTTGCGGTTTCATCACCCAAACTAAGTAACATCATCATTGCTAATTGGGAATGAGGTTTGCTGTCATTTTATAGTCTAGTGCAGGCATGTCAAACTCAGAGTCCCCTGAGGGCCATATTGTCACATTTGAGTTATGATGAGGGCCGCACTCTCTTCAATTGGGCTGCAGCGGCTGGGCAGGTCTTGGGACGTCGGGACAAGCAGAAAACACACGCCAGTGGAGCAGCATGGGTCGGGTTACAAGCACCGGCCTCACCTGACTGGCTCCTCTGACCAGGCTAAGGAGGAGTTGCTGTCATTCCAGGGGAAAGGCATTTCTCTTGCAATTTGCCCAGGCAGCCTCTGAAGCTTTTTTGCTTATTTGTTACATGTCTAGACTGCCTTTTCAACAGTGAACCCAGGACAGCATGTAGGGTTCTTCTTCCTGTTTACTCACTTACTTAATTTTATTTATTGATTTAAAATATTTTACCCCACCTTTCTGCTCAAGAAAGATCCAAGGTGGTGTGTAAAACATTGTCTATGCGGGCCATGGGTGCACTTGCAATGGCCGCATGCAACCCCTGGGTCACATATTTGACATGCCTGGTCTAGTGGCTTAACCTGTCACTGTTGGTAAGACTTGGTTTGGTCTAGAATAGTGACAGTATAAAACTATTGTTAAGTCTGTTCACATATTGTGAAATTAAAGAGTTTTCATCACGTCTTCTGACTTCTAGATGGTCTTTGTGGATGTGTTCTGCTAATCTTATCCCACTTTGTACTACATTGTGGTTGTTGCAGTCTTTACACTGTATGTTGCATTCATTCCTGGTTTTTTTTTTCCTTTTGAGGCTGCTGAGTCTTTACTTAGGATGTTTTGGAGGGCTTTAGTTGGTTTGTGGACTGTGCTGATGCCACGTGGTTGTAATAGTCTGTTAGTGATGTCTGAAATGTTTTTGATATATGGCATTGTTATCCTTTTTACAGCTTCTGTTTGTTGTGCTATATTGGGTTGAGTAGTCAGGCCCTTTTTGATGAAGCTGTGTGGGTATTCATTTTTTGGGGAAGATGTATGGATGATCTGTTTTCTTTTCTAACATTCAGAGTAGCTTCTGTATGCTTGTGCACAACTAAATAATATCCTTACTCAGCTTCTGTTGTGGAAGATTTGAGTTATTCCTTTGGTAGTGGAACACTTGGTTGGTATAGGCGGTTTGGTGTGGTGTACACTTGGTTCGGTAGACTTTGGTAGACTTACCATCACGTCTCTGCTGATAAGGATATCCAGGAAGGATAACATATTTTTCTTTTCTTCTTCCCTTGTGGATTTGAGTCCTTTGAAGTCGATGTTGATTATTTCAAGTGTATTCTCTAGCTGATTTTGTTCTCTAGCCACTAGAATATAAAAGGAGAGCAAACCCCACTCTGGACTAGCACTAATGATGTTACCTAGTTTGAATAATGAAACGTCTGTAAAAAAAATAATAATTGGAGAATATCAAGGACCCTTCATTTCAACCCTGTAATACTTTACAGATATTTTCCTCTATCAGAGTTTATAAGTCTAATCGTTGTCCAGCCCTGATGGAATGGCACAAATAGCAGGAAAATCAGATACAAAACAGCTATCAATATGCAGAGAAAATTTTATTAATTTTAGGATCTTATCTTTTTCTTTTATAGCTCCAATGAATCCACATTTACGTAAGTATTGAAAATATCTTGTTGCTATATGAATTAAATTTAGATATTTCTTACTATTTATACAGACTCTATATACAGTGCAAGGGGAATAATATATCAGTATAGTGTATAATCTATACTTTGGACTTCACAATATTAATTTTGAAAAGATACAAAGGAACAAAAGGATAGATTTAAAAAAGAAAGAACAACAATAACAACAAAGCCCAGACAAGGGATGAATGAAAGCTCCAAACACATCTTCAGATCCTTATTTTTTCTTTCATCTGGGGAGGAAGAGAAAGCTGGAAGCCACACTTTTAATATTTTTGGCCTACTAGAACAACAGGGAGTATGAACAATGTTATTAAGTCAATCTAATGGATGGTATAGAATTTATTACTATTTGGGGATGATCATGTAGAAAAAGAGTTTTAGATGATAATAATTATATTTAAGACATCTATTTTGCCCATTTACTCTCTCTAATAAGAAAAAATCTAGTTGGTTTCTCAGGGCTGCAGCATTTTTGAAACTGGTACCTTAAATCTCTGCAAATAAGGCATCAATTTAGCCACTTTAGAATTCCTTCTTCTCTTACTCCCAAGTGAGAACATCTGTCTGTTTTACAGGTTCTCTTGGGATGCAAAAATATTTCTGGGGGCCACACATATCATTTTCAGAGACTAAGGCTGCCCATCACTAGATTATGACTGAAAGCAAAGTCATGACCAGATATGTAGATAGGATGACTGATAGCTCATGAAAGTTAACAAAGGATTTCTTTGCTCTATACTGCCTCCTTCCACATGTTTGACAAATCTTCCATGAAGAAAAGGAGTAAATAACTAGAGCCCTGATCCACCTAGGTATAGTCTAAACTTGTTGGTTAAAATAGAAAGAGCAGATGTAGACAATGTGTGTTCCTTCCAAATGTTCATCCCCAGTTCCTATCAATTCTAGCCAGAATGGCCAGGGATAAGAAATGGTGTAATTTGCAAGATAACTTCCAGAAGACCATGTTGTCCATCTCTCTTTAAAGTTAATATTAATGCATTTACTCTAACACAGAAGTCACCTTGAGGTTAAGGCTAAGTTCTAATATTTCTGAATTCAGGCAAAACCTCTGGCAAGCTCATAACTGTTTTTATATTTCCCCAATTATATCATTCCTACTGTTTCAATAGAAAGATAATTTAATACAGTGCTTCTCAGAAAAGCTACTATAGGTGCTGACTCCTTTAACTGTCAGATAACTTTCCCATTCTAATCCAGTTTGGGGCCCACATCCTAAAATTAAATTTGACAATATTTATGAAGAGACTCATAGCAAACATCCCCATATTAGTTGTATTAAAATGCTTTCTTATCTCCCATGACACTACTGATCCAGCATGTTTCTAATCCAATTGCAACACTTTAGTGATAGCTACATTTTCATAGGCACCTTGACTTAGTTTTTAAGAGAATTCACTTGGATTTCTGCTACTATCACAAGTAGTTATGAAGCTTTAAGATTTTTATTATTTATTTTTAATCATCTTGATCACTATTTTGATACTTGGAGTGGTCTACCTAACAAATAATCCCATATATGTATAACATCTAAAACTGGAACATTGTGATTGCAAAGTAGTGTTCTGAAGAAGAAGAAGAAGAAGAAGAAAGCTTAAAGCCTTTGTAAATTGGTAACTTGAAATGATTATTTGTATGAACATGTGATTGATCTGTTGGCAGGAGAATTCCACTGTGGCTTTGAAGATGGCAACATTTGTTTATTCACCCAAGATGAAAAGGACAACTTTGATTGGACAAGACAAAACATTGTCCTTCGAGACACAAAATACACTCCAAACACTGGACCCAATGCTGATCGGTCAGGTTCCAAGGAAGGTAGAGTGTAACTCTTAGCTGGGTTTTACAATGAAAAATAGGATACACCTTTCAACAATCAATATTCTACTTCTGATTCTGCCTGTATATCAGACTCTTTACTCTTCTTTGAGAACAAGCCACAGATAATCCTGTAAATCTGAGCCTAAGTTTTCCATTTTGTTCAAACTTAGATGCTATAGTTATATGCCTCGGAATGTGGACAGTTACTAAAATAACAAATTTCAAACAAAAGCTATCTTGGAAAGGTATGCAGAAAGGCTATGCAGGCTCAGGTATGGCTAATGTATGGATGGGATACTTAAAAATTAACTTGGAAATCGTGAATTGTGAAATACTTCAATATTAATGGTAAAGAAAGTATCTTACACTTGTATAGTGACCAAAACTTAAGAAAGAAATGTGAGTATTTACTTTTTTAACGTTTATTGATAACGTTATTTTATTTATTATCTAATTTCTGAAGGGAGACTATTACATAAAGTAGGCACAAAGTAGGAACATAATATCTATTGTCCTTTACCAACGCACACAGTATAACACTAAAAAGAAGAATGACTGTCAGTTTTTCCAGGGGTTGTATGAATGTGATGAATTGATTCTGGAGTGAAAAGGTGGTCTATAAGTAGTTCATACATGAATAAAACATTAAATAAAAATATTTAAAATGGTAGATTTCCTTCTGTTTAATTTGTATCTGAGCTTCCTGATTCTTTTCTACATTTTCTAAGTTCTGTTATATATGAGTCACACTGATTTAATATTAGTCATATAAATAGTAGGAATACAAACATCTACCCTTGACAGATCAACCTTTGAAACAGCTGTAGCAACTTGCTACAGGCAGCATCAGTTCATAATATTTCCAGGATATGTGGAACTAAATAGCATTGTGATCCTCAGGTCCTGCTTAAGGGTTTCCTGTAGGTATTGGGAAAAGTGCTGTACTAGTAAGTCTTCAGTTTACTTATGTGCTTGTATTCTTAAGTCTGGGCACTGTTCCCCAGTCTCCAGAGAACTATGTTTCTCCTTGTTAAATGTAGCATATCACAATTTCATGTTATTTTTTTTTCCCTTCTAGGATTTTTCATGTACATTGAAGCATCCAGTCCTAGAAAAGAAGGTGATAGAGCAAGACTCATTAGCCCAGTTTTTAGCATCCCTCCCAAAAACCCATATGGAACCATGAACACTGCATATTGCTTCAGTTTTTATTACAACATGTATGGTCAACACATAGGTGAGTAATCATCATCTTTCATCACTGTTGCGAAATTAAAAAATAGATAGTTTCTTCATTTTCTTAAGACAGCAATCAGACTGCTGTCTGAATGTCTGATTCCCATCAAATCACCTGAATGCTAATCACCTGAATGCTAAACTTCAGAAAAAAAATCAGATTGTTATTGGGTCTGCTTCATCAGAGCCTGATTCAATTCAAGCTTCTACTGAGTATTTCAGAATTGGCCTTTGATTCTAGATGTGAGATACATATGAATTCAATACATAAACCTTCTCAGAGATGCCTTTCTGTGATCTAAAGTCCAAACAGTTCTAGCATAAGTACCACATTATCACTGTAGCCCACAATACTTGGTTCATGATCCTCCTAATTACCTCAAATTTCTCCAGACCTTTCTCAAATGCGGAAATCAAATTTCTTTATTTTGGGGAAGGCTTGAAGGTTTTAAAGGAAAATTAGGGCGGTAAGTCTCAGAGAAGCTTAAGGGAACTTTTAGATCCAGCCTCCCTAACATTAATTGGTTTTCCCAAAGAGTGAATGGCTTAAAGAGCAAAATGTAATCTTTCAAGATTTAAGATGCCAATTTCAACCATCAAAAATGGAAAAAGATGGATGTCAGAATTTTGAATGTGCACTTCTCCCTGCTGTAAGAAATTATAGATTCCTTATTTTAAGGTATTAAACTGAAGGATGTCACCTCATTCCATTAACCTTCCACCAAGTGCAACATTAATTCATTCATTCATTCAATCTATATGGCCACCACTCTCAAACAAGTGTCTCTCAGCAGCAAACAATCATAAATAGCTCAAGACATTTGTCATTTTTTTTCATTCTTTGCAATTAATTACTATCTCTATTATCAGCCCAGGGACTCCATTAGATTAGAAAGAACATTGACCCAAAATAATGTGTAACCCATTAGAAAGATTTCCTTTTAGCTCCTCTCTCCTCTTCTGTAAATTCAGTGTTTCTTCATTCCAGCTTGTTCAAAGACCCCTTTCAGACCTTGGCATCATTAGGGCTGGTGGAGCCACCACCATACACATGAACATTCATAGGGATATGAAAAATGTTGCTAAATGGGCATGTTCCTTTTAATGCCTTTCTTGAGAATAGAACATTTCTCCCCAAAATTGCACAAACGGTTAGGATGAGTCTTTAAGCTTTCCTCAAATGTCCCCATAGATATGTTTGGCTGAAGGATATATTCTGTGGTCTTTGGAACAGTTGGATGAAATTATTTCTGGTTTCAAAATGAAACAAACAACATCAGCTGTTAGTTATGCTGCTATTGTGGTTGTTATTACATTTTCCAAACTCACATCTTTTGTTAAAAAAAAAAAAGAGTTCCCTAAATTAGCGCAACAGAAGAACTCTATTAAAATAGGGAAAAAAATGGAATAAATTGACACTAGAGTTGAAGCAAAGTCTCCTCCTTCACATGATGTAGGAAGAGACTGGAAACTTTTCTTTCCCTAGGCTTTTATTAATATTACTTAAGCTTTTGTGTTTTATGTCTCATACATTTTAGTGTTGTTTTTAATAGGGAGATTTTCACTGTACCTTGTAAGTTGCCAAGACCCATTAAGGGAGTTGGTGTCATATAAATGTTTTAAAGAAATAAATATATTCCCTCTAAAGAAAGCAGGGCAGAGCTGATCACGGCAAACTAAAAAAATTCCCTGATGTCCAGGAGGGCATTTGGGAGTGGTATTATAACACCATGTCAATGGATAGTTTGTTCTGTATCTAGAAGATTTAAATTATATAATGAATGATGAAAATCAACTCCCTCTGAGCTGATTGCATTTTTTTTCACATTCTGCCCACTGCACAATATGATTCTGTTTCATTTTAGATGGTGTGTGTGTGTGTGTGTGTGTGCTATTTAATATCATTAATTGTATCACATTGCTGCTAAAAGCAATTAGAGGGGATAAAGGTCAAATTAAAAATAAACCAAACAGAAATAAAAACCATAACAGAAACTAGTTGCTGCATCAAGCCATAAACACTACAGAGTAATTCTCCATACATCGTGATCATTCTAGGAAACTAAGTGATGATCATAAACTACCGAAAGCACAACATGAAAATGTGGTGGGAAATAGACTGTTGCTGTCTCACACTTGCCTCCTGCTGTATTAGAAAGTACATTGCTTTAAAAAATAAGCACATCTCTTATTCATCCCTGATATGAAAATGCATTTCACCTAAAGACATTTTATGGTTCGTTCTGGAAGTGTCTGCAAGCCCTCTTAAATGTGGGAGGGAAGCAATTCAGTAATTGAAAGGCTCTGTTGGAGAATGCCTTTCTTTACCAATCTGAGGGAAGGAACATGAATAGTCAAGAGGAATTGTCTTGAAAATAAAATCAGTGGGCAGAAAGCCATTGGAAAGTAGCCTTTGGAGATCCTGTAATGTTCTATTCAGCTGGTTCAGGACAAAAGAGGTTGGATTCTTCCTGCCAATATACCCATGTCATTGAAATTTTGATAAAAATACATTTGTAACTAAGGCTTTCTACCCATGTGCTATTTTTTTTCAATGCCTTGGTTGCATTCCTTATCATTAATAAGTTGAAGGTATCTTTCATGTCATATTCCCCAAAACAAGTATAAGAGGCTGTTGGCTATAGTTGAAAATATTGCCTAAACCCAGACAGTGGCTTAATTTAGCAACCAGGCTAAATTTTGTATGAATCTAAAGGAAACTTGTAGACGTTAGAAGACCCAGCCTCCCTAACATTAATTGATTTTCCCAAAGAGTGAATGGCTTAAGGAGCAAAATGTAATCTTTTAAGATTTAAGATGCCAATTTCAACCATCAAAAATGGAAAAAAGGATATATATGGATGTCAGAATTTTTAAAATGCACTCCTCCCTGCTGTAAGAAATTATACATTCCTTATTCTAAGGTATTTAACTGAAGGATGTCACTTCATTCCATCAACCAAGTCTTCCACCAAGTGCAACATTCATTCATTCATTCATTCATTCAATTCATATGGCCATCACTCTCAAACAAGTGTCTCTCAGCAGCAAACAATCATAAATATCACAAGACATTTTGCATTTTTTCTCATTCTTTGCAAATTAAGTGCAATCTGTATTATCAGACCAGGGACACTATTAGATTAGGAAGAACTTTGACCAAAAATAATGTATATCCCATTAGAAAGATTTATTTTCAGCTTTGGTTGGAACCACTCTCTAGTTGAAAATAGTGCCAAACCCAGACAGTGGATTCATTTAGCAACCAGGCTAAATCTTGTATGAATCTAACCACTTTAAAGTCCCTTCAAGTTTACCAACTGATTGTTTTGCCTCCTTCTCTGATATATATTGAAGAAAGCTAAATACAATCCTGGCAAACTATAAGTTTTCCGATAAAACTAATTATTACTATGTCCCCATAGACACAATAAACTATTTATTATTTAATATATGTTTAAAGATTTTTTGTTACTTACATCATGGGTAATAGAAATAATGCTTTTTTCCATCTGTTGAACATATACAATTCATAAGCTTATAGTTGCATAGTACAGTAGTTCTCGACTTATGTCTACTCATTTAGTGGAACGCCCCAATTTTGAACTTACGATGTTCATGCATGCATTCACACACACAATCATCAACATCAACATCATCACACATTAGGCTCATGGCAACCAGGTTGTCTTTACAGCTATTTATAGCATCCTGTAATTTTTGGTACTTTTAGCCAGTTTCCACCATTTACTCATGGTTTCCACCTATTGGGGTATCATAGATTCACTTAACAACTGTGCTGTTCACTTAATGACCATGTCATTCACTTAAAAAATGCTGCAAAAATTATCATAAAATTGGATCTGGTCACATATAACCTGCTTCATGCCACAACAATTTATGACCATAATTCTGGACTTAATTGAGAGTCCAAATGTGAGGGCTGCCTATAATTGCAATTAATGCTGGGCAGATAACTTCAGTATTGTTTTTACAGTCTTTATTTCAAATGTTTGTCCTCGGAACATTCCTGACACACACACCCCAAATATATCCAAACTCTGCTCATGTTGGACTGTGTCCCTCCATATGCCATGCAGAATTCAGTGCTGCTCATGATATTTGCTCTAAAAGAGAGAATCAACTTTTTCTTCCCAAAGAAAATTATCCAAATGTCACAACTGAAATGCAGGAAAGTGCAAAGAACTCATATCTTTCCTGCTTTGAATCATCACCTTGTCTTCCCCCATCCGAAAATCTATTTGTAGTAGCCACCACTCTTCTCCTTCTTAGAATATGTAATCCTCCTTTGTCAGGATCATATTCTATGCATGCAGCCTAGTGGATGGTGATTCATACAAGGTTACGCCAAACTAAATTTATTACAGTTGTTAAGTTTAACAACAGAATTGTCTGGGGTAAAGCATAGAACTTGGAGGTGAAGAAGATGAAATGGAGTGAAATGGAGCCTCTTGCTAAGGCCATATTACAGTGACTTCCTTCGGTGGAATAGAAAAGCAAAACACTGCAAGCCCATTGAAATGAGGCAAACTCAGCCCACAGACTCAGAGCTTGCCACAGAGAGATAGTCAGCAAAGAAAGGCACAAAATGCCAGAACATTCCAGAGGCTTTCATTATGTCAAAATCCATACTCCAGTGCTTCATTTAAACTGACCTCTTTTGGCTTTTGAATTTCGCAATTCTTTTTTTTTTTTGGGGGGGGGGGGTTTCCACATCTGCCAATGTGTCTCACCCTCCTGATATTCTTGCTATTTTCTTTGTTCTTCTTTAATTATGTTTATGTGTGTGTGTCTGTGCTCTTTTTTTTTTTTAAAGGCACATTAAATGTTTATTTGCGGTTAAAAAGTCAGACTTCATCAGAAAGTCCATTCTGGTCTATAAGTGGGAACAAAGGACAGCATTGGTTTCAAGCCCGTGTAAATATACATCCAAATTCATCATTTCAGGTAAGAATAGATGATGGCTAGCCCATAAAAAGGATCAAAACACTGCCAGTAATCATAGTTTCACCATGTTTCTTAATGAAAAACCGATTTTATGCATGAGTGGTTTGTATGAAATCTGTAAAGTTGCAACTGTGTGCAAGTGCTGCATTGCAATAAATACAATAAAATGTATTGTTAATGTTGCTCAACCAAAAATGTATATTCACAGCAGAAACAAAACCTCAATAAATTCTGAATGTTTCTATTTACATAATCTTTTTTCCCGTGAGGAATTCCAAAATACAGAAAACTTCAATCAATGCAGCCCTGCTCTCTGATGACATATAAAGATAGGTCTTTTATCAAGGCCTCTGTACCAGACCAAGTTGATGGGGCCCATGATGGATTTTAAAGATAAGCACTGACACATTGAAATTGGGATTTTTATCAGGATCTGTTAGGTCTAGAGAACTATGAATCTGTTGACATGTGTGCTTATCAGATGAGATGTACTGTCAAAATTGTCTTGGGCAAATCTATCAAATTTGATTTCATTCAGAGTTGTTGTTGGGCATTTTTATTTCTTTCATTTCTTTCAGTCTATTTCCACATTAGGTTTTTGTAAAGATCTCCAGAACATCTGTATGCAGTTTGGGCTCTCTTCCTCCATAAATATGTGTGTTTTTTGCATACACTTTTCCTTGTCTATGCCTTTCTGAAAACAATTTCCCCAAATGTAAAGCATTTTTGTGCACCCATTCCCTAACAGGAATATATTTCAATGCATTATCTGAGTTGCAATTCAGAAAGGTATAAATATTCAACTTAAGGCTGTATGTGTATATAGATCTGAGACATACCAACTGAGTAAATATACATTAAATACAGTCTAAATGAGCTTCTCCCTATCCTCTTGCAGTTAAGCACTATCAGGCCTTGACCTAGGTTCACCTGCCAAAGCTGGATCTTCCAAAACAGGAGTGATCAGTAATCCATCTAAGTAACATTTCTGTGCCAGCACCCCATAGTTCAGAAAGTCAGAGCAAACATTCATTCAAAATAAGACATCTAATGATAGCAACCGCAGATATTCTCACTGTCACTGCATAGACTGATTTTGGAAATATCCACCGGGTATATCTCCAGTAATTGCAGCATCTTTAGCATTCTTTTTTCTCTTATTTTTTAGCATCATTTCTCTCTCTCATCATTTTCTTTCTCTCTCTGAGAGAATGCTAATCAAATACATAAATACAGCAGATGCTGCTACTGTTGTTGTTGTTGTTGTTGTTATTATTATACACTTTATTCATTAAACGTGAAATTCAGTCAACTGAACATTTAAAAATGTGTCACATTATTGACTGGCATTGATGGTTGATATGGGTTGCTGCCAGAATTCTAGGTATCAACCAAGTACCTTCTCAAAATTTATGTTGTTCCAAGTAGCACATTTTTTTGCAGTTCTGCTGGTGTTATTGCAGGAAGCTGCAATTTCTTGATGTACTCTGTAAAATTCTTGGACATAGTACCAAGGGCCCCGATGACAATGGGTATCACTGTCACATGTTTCATCCATAATCATGTGGTTTCGATGGCCAGATCGCAATATTTTGTGATTTTTTTTTTCGTCTCTGGCATTTCCTGGTACAGCACTATCAATAAACTGTACAGTTCGGTTATGGATGACTGTGATATCTGGTGTGTTGTGTGAAAACCAGAAACCATAAGCATACTCAGGACTACAAGATCCATGATTGCATCTAATTCCCACCTTCCCAACTATCCCTAACCTTCCCTTCCTACCTTAACTTACCCACGGTTGCATAAGCATTTCACTGCATATCGTACCATGTATGACTGTGTATGTGACTAATAAATTTGAATTTTAATTTTGAAATTTGAATTTGAACCAGTCTAGGAACCGTGACATCTTAGGAATGTCATGTTATTCCATTATTCCTACAATCACTATAATTTTTTAAGAAATTAAAGTGATGATGTTAAAATTCTATATTTAGTTAATAAGAATCTGTTTAAAAATAATTTATCCACAGCTTTTCAAATAGCTACAATGTCAATATTACCTCTTTATTAGAACTTTAGATTACTAATTGTCTCACATTCATGATTTACTAAACTTTTAACAGTGTAATTGTCCAGTTGTAATATTGTGAAAGCTCTCTTAATGCTATGAGTATCTCTGGGATGTCCAGCAAAAAAACAGTGTTAAAACATTGAGGGCATAAATGTACATGGATTTTTATTTGAATATGTGTTCTGATGTTAAATGCAAACAAATGTAATTTGCAGCAAATACTGATATAAGGTAGACTATATGACACGAGAAAGAATATGGATTTAAAAATCAGTATACCAAAGATCAATGTAATTGTGCTATAGAGGGACATGAAGTTATATTAAATATACAATAAATAGCTCCCACTCGACAGATGCACCAGGTGGCTTGCTTCATCCCTTAAATCTCTCCAGCAAGTTAAGCAAATGACTGTTACAGTTGGACAAAAGATGAAGAGAGTTCTGGCAGAGTACAGTCTAAAGAATTGATCAGTTTGGCCAACCTTAATGATGATCCTTTAGATCTATTAAAAAAAACAATGTAGTTCAAAAGTTAGAGTCCTGTTTGGCAATCATGAGATGGTGTCTGTATATGTATCTATATCCTTTTTTTGTATTGTTGGAAATTCAATACATTATATTGCTTCAATATAATCATACTGTACAGATAATACAGGTGAAACTCGAAAAATTAGAATATCGTGCAAAAGTTCATTTATTTCAGCAATGCAACTTAAAAGGTGAAACTAATATATGAGATAGACTCATTACATGCAAAGCAAGAGAGTTCAAGTCATGATTTGTCATAATTGAGATGATTATGGCATATAGATCATGAAAACCCAAATCCACAATCTCAGAAAATTAGAATATTGTGAAAAGGTTCAATATTCTAGGCTCAAGTGTCCCACTCTAATCAGCTAATTAAGCCGTAACACCTGCAAAGGGTTCCTGAGCCTTTAAATGGTCTCTCAGTCTGGTTCAGTAGGAAGC